>JAKJMR010011336.1:0-11839 GCA_024449315.1 Daboia siamensis | reverse complement strand
TGGGGGATGGGATGTAATAATTAAAATGTACTGAAAAACTTTTCAATTAAAAAAAAAAAAAGAAATTTACATATATTATTTTGGATTCTACAAGGAAAATATAGAGGATACAGTATAATCTTGTAACTGATTTGGATACCAACCCCAAAAATGTAATTTCTGAGAGATTTGGAAGTATGTATAATAATGCTAATAAGTAATAATGAAAAATAGTTTATATGGAAACAAGTAATGTAATAATGAAAAATAGTTTATATGGAAACAAGGGATTTAATGCTACAAATTGACGGTAATTTTTTATTCTTTTATTCTAAAGCTGATCAGAAAAGTTGTTTGCAATGATGATTGATGGAGAAGAAAATCTGCAACTTGCAATGATTAGATGGAAATTAAAACCTCTACCAATTTCATTCTTCCATGAATGATATTACTGCATCCAGGCAAAACCCTTTTATCATTAAAACTAAAAAAAGTTACACCCATTCAAAAATTTAGCAGGATTGATATATATTGAAAGCTGTTACAATCTTGGGTAATGATGAATGGTAGGTTAAGTCTTAATCTGAAATGTTTCCTCTAACATATGTTTTCAGCAAAAAGACTGGTTAAAGGAATATGAAAACTAAAAATAATGAGTGAGAATGTGAGCATCGGATACTTATCTTTCCATCAACCATTACACAGTATCAGCTTCTGAGAGCATCATCTCTGGGTATCAGAGACTTCATTAATTAAGATCTTCATTTTGAATTAAGATTGTACCTAGTCATTAAATACAACAGTGCAGTTATTTCTCTTGTTATTAACAAGTACATCTAGCCTCCTAATTTTTTACTTAATCCTTTTTAACATCATTGATGCTAATAATCATTGCAAGATCCTATAGAAATGGACATGACCGGTTAATCATATGTTATGAAAGTACTTCTTTGCTGTCTTTGAAATCTGCTATCTTTTGGTTTTAATTAGTACTTTGTTGAAGTACTGCTTTTGAGATCTAGTGTGGTGTAATGGTTAATGCACTGAACTAAAGCAAGGGACACAGGTTCTAATCCTCCCTTAGGCACAGAAGCCACCTGGCTCACTTAGGGCCAGTCATTCACTCTCAGCTCTAATTAGCATCAGGCTTTGCAGAAGCTGGCTGAAAACAAAACTACTGAAAGCTTCGTTATGTGAAATGAAGTGACTGTGTTTCCAAAATCTGGCTGGATGAGAAATAGGGATTATCCAACACTGAGATCTATTCAGCTTCTTTCTGGTAGTGCATTTGTCACAATTCTATGGTGAGGATAGTGTAGCAGTTGTATGCCACAAAACATGCAATTAGGAAGTGGCTATTCCACAAGTGGCCTAATATGAAACTGTATTTTTGAAACTGAGCCTTGGGGATAAGCTGCTGCTGCTACTGTACCATATACTGCACCATACTTCCAGATGCACAGCAGCATCCCTAGCTCCATTCAGTTGCCCAGATCCCACCCCGAAGCAACCCCAACCTTTCGAGGTTGGCAACCTGGAGCAGGGGAGGATGGTTTTGTGGGGAGGGGAATGCATACACGCATGTATGTGCACCACACAAACACCTGTTGCTTGTGTGAGTGGGGCTGTGAGTGCTTGGGTGAGTAGGACCACAAATGTTCACGATGCTCACGTGAGTGGGGCCGTGAACCCCTGCAACGCTCACGGCAACGCTCGCATGAGTGGGGTTGCAAATGCTCTCGACACTCACGAGAGTTGAGCCATGAACGCCCGTGGTGCTCTTGGTGATGCTCGCACAAGTGGGGATGTGAAGGCCTGCGATGCTCGGTGAGTGGAGCCACAAACACCTGCAACACTTGCTCAAGTGAGGCCATGTGATGCTCACGCGAGTGGGGCCACAAACACCCACAACACTCGCATACACCAGCCAGCCATTCATGCAGCCCGGTGGCCAATCATTTGAGGACCCCTGGATTACAGGGTTGTAAAAAGAAAAATAGTCTGTTACTATTATTGCCTGGCTTACTATATACAAAAGAGAGATATTTTTGGACATTGTTTCCAAGCAATTTATATATTTATAAACAAAGAATGTAAAATATAATTAAAAGCAAAATATTTTGAGAACAATTTTTGTTTACTTATATGTCACATGATTTAATGAGGGCATACTTTTTCATTTTAATTTAGCTTATGTGCTGTTTCCATTACAGAATAAGACATTTGGGAATAAAAAGGAATCAAGATTACAAAAGAACGCTCAAGGAACTATTATTAATCTATAGAAATAGCAATAGTATGGAACATTAACCCTCTTTAGAGTCCCAAGAAGAGATCGAGAACCCTATCAAACCAAAAGGACAGATTAACTCCCAGCCACCAAATGCCATAGTAGTTGAACCCTGCATTTTCCCCAAACCTGTGTCCAGAATCCCTCATGGGAGTAGAAGAACTCTCTTTTTCAAAATATATTGAAGGACAAAGGGACCTTGCTTGGAGGAATTAGCTCTCCAAGAGGCAGATTTGGAAAGGAAACGGGAAAACCTTGTGGGTAGCATCTTACTTTGAGGTTTAAAGTATCTCATTTTTGGATTGTAGAAAGAACATAAATTGTAATCTGCAAAGTAAAGCTAGAGGGTTTGATTCTCTGAAGTTTTAGCTCAATATTGATTTAACAAAGGATTAGCTCAATATTGATTTAACAAAGGATTGGAACCAAGGAAACACTTTAACAAAATGCTGCATTCCAGGTTTTTTTTTTTTTATAATTTCTGGTTTTTCCCCATTTGATTTCTGATTTTTAAAATTTTAAAAATTATTAAAAAAACAGACTAGGAAAGTGTTGATTTTTTTTATAGTTTGCCTTTCATTAAATGCATCAATGATGCATTCATGCTCAGATAAATAAGGGAAAGGGCAAACTTTGGAAATGGAGGTCCTGATTTTGACCTTGGGGCAGAGGAAGCTTGATTTTACCAAAGGGCTATGGGAAGAAGCTACAACAGCAAAAAGTGATAAAGATCTATTATTGTCACACAGTCAGCCAGGAGATGTAAAATGTTCCTGTATGTAACTTAGTTTATATATGGGTTACAAAGATGACTGAATAGATTAGCAAAAGATACAGAAGCTCTTCACTACAGCTCTAATTTTATTTTAAATATTATGATGGATTTTCCCTAGCTAATCCCTAGAGATTGCCCACAAACTTCTACCTATTTATCCAGAGATAGGTTATCATCTCTTAATATAGTTTCATATTCATCACAGTAATTTAATACTAGGCTCATTCTCCAGTTTCTATTTGCTGTCCTTCTACTTTGGATGATAGTATAATAACAACTCCAGCGTCAAAATCAAAGCATGCTTCTGTCCTAGAGCTGGGTATATGTGTTGTGCGTGTGATGAGTGAGGAAGCCTCCCCATCCACCCAAGCTGGTCAGCTGTAGACATATGAGGAATGAAACTGCAATGCTAAGAATCTGTTGCTGGCCCAATCCATCATCAGTGACACAAAGCAAGTGATCTGAATGAACAGCTACAGTGGAAGACTATATACTGAGCAATCAGTTCTTGCCTTCTTAAGTAAGGTACTGTGCAATGAAGCAAACAAAGGACTCCTATGCTGTTATAAAACAGCAATGTAAATTCCGTTCTGAAGCCAGGTAATAATCTTTTATTCCTTCTGCTTTCCCACAGAGATAAGGAAGAATTACATATAGTCAGAATTAGATGCCTGTACCAGAAATGCTTTTGTTCTTAACTTCTCTTGCCATTTTTAAAGTTTCCTGCATGAGGAAAATTTCATCCTAAAGGGGGAAAACATTTTTACAACATATTCAAATAATTGTTACCTTTATTTATTGAGATTTTGTTATCTCACCTTTATTTGTACAACTCAAGACAACATACATAATACTCCCTCCCACTATTTTCCTCACAACTCTATGTATGTAGTTGGGCTGAGACTGAATGACTGGCTCAGACATCCACTTGGCTTCTGTGTCTGAGGGAGAACCAGAGCTCACTTTTCCAGTTTCTAGATTTGTATCCTGCCTTTCTTTTCAGAAGCTCAAGATAGTGTACAGAGTACTCTCCCCTTCTCTTTGCAACAAATGACACATTTTTAAAACCGGTATGACTTCTCCGTTATTGCACCTGTCCTTTGCAACAGCCTTCAGTGTAAAATCCAGATGGCTCCAAAACTATTAGCCTTCTGTAAGGCTGTAAATAGGGACGCGGTGGCTCAGTGGGTTAGGACGCTGAGCTTGTCGATCAGAAGGTCAGCAGTTTGGCAGGTCGAATCCCAAGTGCCGCGTAACAGAGTGAGTGCCTGTTACTGGTCCCAGCTTCTGCCAACTTAGCAGTTTGAAAGCACGTAAAAATGCAAGTAGAAAAAAAGGGACCATTACAGTGGGAAGGTAACAACAGCGCTCCGTGCGCCTTTGGCGTCTAGTCATGCCAGCCACATAACCACGGAGACGTCCTCGGACAAAGTGCTGGCTCTTCGGCTTTGAAACAGAGATGAGCACCGGCCCCTAGTTGGAAACGACTAGCACGCATGTGCGGGGGAACCTTTATCTTTTACCTTTAAGGCTGTAAAGACTTGACTTTTCGTTTAGGTGTTAGGGCCAGAATGTTAATGAAGCTCAATGGGTGCTTTTTGGTACTGTGAATTCTTGTGAGGTCCCTTGATTATTGTATTATCATTATTATCATTTTTAATTGAATTTGCTTTATTTTATATTGGTTTAATTTTTTAAAAAATGAACTGTATCAGCCATCCAGAGCTACTAGTATAAAATAGGCAACCATATAAATTATCTAAATAAACCCCAAAATGTTGTGCTGAGAAGTGAATGATCCATTCACATGGCTTCCAGAGCTGAGAGATCATCCCAAGTATTTTCAGTCTTAAATACTTAATGACTAACAAGTTTAATTAAATTTATATCTACTAACATTCGTTATTTATTGAATTCATTAAGCCCTGAATTTCCATAAGCTTAAATTCACCAAGACTGAGCAACTTTGCACCAGTTTAACGGTACTATAGAAGAATATGACAATTAATCTAAATGACAAAAAAGCTAATTCAGATTTCACCTCTGCCATGAATTTATTATGTGACCCTTGACTCATCAGTGATTCTTAATACTGCCAATTACAATACTGTACTGGGAGATAAGTATTGAACCAAGATTCTTGAAAGGCTTATAAATCAAAGTAATATATCAGTATTAAATACTGATTTATACGTCTAGGATTTTTTTTTAATACAAAAACCCGGAGCATCTCCTTAACTGTAATCCTCTGCTTCTCCTCTACGTGCATTTAAAAGCGATTTCTACACAATACCTCAAAGAGTCATTGTACAAATAAAAGTCAAGCAGCAGTTAAAGAAGAAGGCGCGCAAGGTTTAGAGAGCGGAAGCCCTCTTGATTATTCTCCTGAATCGCGCTATCCGAGAAAAAAACAAGTGTGAACGAATGAATGAAAGAACGAAATACAGAATATAAATCAGAAGCCACCAAACGCGCAGGAACCTCTTCCGTCTCCCATCCAGGACTTTTTTCAGACGCGAGCGCATGCGCAGAGTAAGGCGGCAGCGGCGCCGGAGGCGCGCGGGGGAGGAGAGCAGAGCAAGGCGGTTGCTGTTACCCAGCATGCTCGGCGTACCCCCTCCCCTTCGGTGGGTGAGTGAATCTGGCCGGTGGATGATGGAGCGGAGGCTGTAATGGCGGCCGGCGGCAACCGCGATAGAGGCGGCTCGGGTGTAGCTGGACTCTGACACCCGGGTACTCCTCTACGCCGCTGGGACTTCCTCCCTGGGCCGGACACTCCCCCTCCCCGAAAGCACCGCTGAGGACTCGGCCGGACACACTAGGCGGGAAGAGGAAGAGGGGAGGACTCCTCAACAGACAATGGACGAACATCCCGGCGCCGGAGGGGGGATCATGGCGGGGGCTACCCCGCGACCTCAACAGCAGCCACTGCCGCCCATCGGAGGCAACGTCAATTCCCAGCTGCTCAACCAGGGCTGCGCGGGGTCTAACAGCGGCGGCGGCGGCGGCGGCGGCGGGGGGGGGAGTCTCCTGTCCCAGCAGCAGTCTCAAGGTCCAGCGGCGGCTCAGGAAACGGCGGGGCCCGGGAGCGGTTCGGAGCTGTCCCGGCCCCAGCACTACACTATCCCGGGAATCCTGCACTACATCCAGCACGAGTGGGCCCGCTTCGAGATGGAGCGCGCTCACTGGGAAGTGGAAAGGGCCGAGCTTCAGGTAGGATGAAGCCGGGTTCCGGGCGGGCGGGACAACAATGAGAAAGTGGCTTGAGTTGAGCCCGGGGGCCGTCTTAAGGCGACGACGGGGACTTTGCCGATTACGGGGGAATAGGTGGGCGCGGAGGAGAAGGTACCTGCGTGTGGCGGGTCCGGCGAGGCGTGGCGCGGTGCGGCGGGCGTCACTCGGCACGTCCCCCTCGGTGCTCTTCGGGTTGGGCTGCTTTCCCCGGGGCAGCCATTTTGGTTTCTAGCATGGCGCCCGCCTGGCTCGGGCCTGTCAAGAGAGTTGGGAGAGGAAGGCTCCCGTCTTCTCTTCGCCCGGCCGGTCCTAGATAAGACAGCCGGGCTCTGCCGGCGTGGGACTGCGCCTTCACAAGTTATTCTCGCCCTGGGTCCGTCCCTGCTTTTGCCAGAGCTGCAAGAAACGTCGAAGCCGGCTGGACACCTCGGGGAGTTTTCGCGGCCTAAGGAAAAAAAAAAAGTCGTATAAACGCAACGATCTAGTCACACGCATATTGACAGTCCTATCTTGTGAATGTAAATCACGCACACGCTCCGGCGTGGGACCCTGCGCCTTTTCAGAAATAGGAGGTGTGTCCCTTCATTCTTAGCTCAAAACACCCGCAAAAGAGATGGGAGATGAAGGCACGCCGCGATTGATGACGTTAACGGATTGTCTCTTTCATCCTCTACACCCGTTACCTTATTTCGGCGATCTGTGTTTACAAAATATAGGCTGCTTGTGTATATTGTGATTGTAGCAAACACAGTCATACTTATATCAATGAACCAGAATTGGGAATTGTGTACTGTATACCAATCTGATTTTACTGCATTCTAGTGAGATGACTGGGCGTTTCAGTTAAGTGCATAAATATAAAGGTGTTACTAACGTTAAAGGTGTATTTCAAAATAAACAACATAATTAACATTTTAGGCTTGCTCAGTAATAGCATATCGTCATGTTAAATTTAGACCTGTGTCGTGGTCGATAGCAATTATTGTAAGAAATGATGCTACTACATACTGAGTCAAAAGCAAAAAAATGTGTGGTATGTGGTTAGTTCTCAAAATGTTGCAATGTATATGGAAGATACAACTCTTTGAAGGTGTATGTCCTGACTTGTTTAAGGTTATGCAGTCTTTTACTTTCAATTTCGCATTTTAAGGGAAAAGGGTCAAATAATAACTATTGACCTTACAGAATTCTTACAAGAGCAAATGCTGAATTTTGCAAAATGAATGCTGCTAAAAAGCATAATCAAATAGTTTATACAACAGCGCTTACAGAGGTATGCTGCATAAATCTGAACAATTCTTTTGGCTGATTTCTTTTATTTGTTTACAACAGCTTGCATGCAGCTCTGCCAAATTGCTTTGAGCAACTTACATCAAGCAACAAGATTTTTAAAAATATATAATAATTTAAACAGCAAATATCCTGTAACTTCAGCATTCAGGGGATGGGGAGTTAGGTCAATCCTTATTGTCCTTGAGTGCTATTTTCAGAAGCCTGACAAAGAAAGGGTGTTCAAGATGCCCAGGGAAGAGTTGTTCCACGGAAGAGGGACCATCACTGAAAAAGCTTCATCACAGGGTCTCGATGTGGTAGTCTCTGAGAGAAGGAACCCTAACAGACCTTCTTTCTACATTCTAATTAAACAAGCTGACTCAGCACAGATACTACTGGACAAGCCAATTCAGCCTAGGGCAAAACTGCCAAGGTTCTGAGACATGTAGGTTTATGTGACAGTCAGCACCTGAATCACACTTGGAAGTATACTGGCAACCATAATAGTAATGTAGTGTCACATAGACAAATCTGGGTATGCTTGTAACTGCTGGATTACTATGTGCTGTACCAGTTGAAACTACTGTATGGTCTTCAAGGGCAGCTCCATGTAGAGTGAAGTTGAAAAGTCCAGCCATAAGGTGACAAGAGCATAAGTAATCCTGGTCATTGCCTGCTGCTTCATGAATGGTCAAAATTATTGACACTGTACACCAGTTGTAATCATATGAAGACAAACTCCATGTGCTGTTCAAGCAGAAGTTATGAAATCAGGAGTGTTCCCAGATTTGTTATTTAAGAAAGATTTCCATTTTTTGTGGACTTTGGTGATCATGTATGTCTTAGATCAAAGAGAAGTAGAGAACTTTGTTAACATAAAAATATTAAGTAATATAAGACTTTTTTATGTAAGGTAAATTGAATCAAATTCCAGAAATGAAATAACTTGCTTCTTTGTCAGCTATCAGGCCTAATCATTTGAAAACTAGAAATAGAATTTTCAGTTCTAGTGAGTTGAAGTTGTTATAAATGGAGTACTAGATCAGTACTATTCTATATAGTATTATATTAATCATGCTGTTTAATGTTATTTTCCATGCAAGAGGGGTTAACAATTCTGTGAGTTTCAGGGATATAATATGGTGAAAATGTGAAGTCACCTCCAGCCCCAAATTTTTTGCTAATTAGTTGCAATTGTAGAAAAATTATGGCAGCATAATTTTTAATGTTTTGTGAACTGGTACAGCTGAAGATCCAAAATATCAGTGCCATAACTTGCTGTAATGCTGATGGTGTTGATCTCATAATCAGATGTTTTTGCCAGACTGGTGGAGCTCTTGGCTAAACTTTTTTGACCTAGCAGGACACATTACTATTAGAATACACCTTGGCCAAGCCCTACTTTCACAAGCAGATGTAATCAGAAGGTTAGGATTAAGCTCATTCTTACCATTAATATTACAAGATTGAAGCAAACTTCCAGTCCAATGTTTTTTTATAACAGCAAGATTTAGCTTTTGTCATCTTGGTTTCTTTAATTTGTTACAGCCTCCAGATTTGATTTTGATGTAGACATATTTTTTCAACCAGACAATAAGTTCTTACTTTGCTATATAATAATCTTTTTATTTGACCAAATACTGTTTTGGTTGAATAGTTTTCACTTCTTTAAGGAATTTTCTTTCTCCACTTTCATTTTGCATATGCTTGTGTGAAGACTACTGTTATATTATTTGTGGTTTACCAGACTAGTAATAGCACTATTACCGACAAGTCATTTCAACATTATGTCATTATTATAATAAGCACAATCTTTTAAAGAATTCCCAGTATTCATAAAGATTTTGCTTGCTTGGCAGAATTTGTTATAGATGGAATAAAATCTCTTATGATACAGAATGCCTGTGGTAATATAAATTATGTTAGAACAGACATGTCAAACACAAGGCCCGGGGGCCGGATCTGGCCCGCAAAGTGGTTTCATGTGGCCCGCGAAGCCATCCTGGAAACAGTGAGGGAACGGCCCCCACTGCCTTGGCCCTGGCCCAGAGACCCTCCTTCTGCCAGAGACCCTCAGATCTGTCCCACTCCTGCCCAGGCCCCCATAGGCACCCTTGATGAGAACAATGTAGAGCTGGCCACGCCCACCCAGTAGGCCATATGCACTCTAGCCATGCCCACCCAGTAGGCCATGCCCACCATGGCCATATGCACCCGGCCCCCTGAGGGCAACCGCAATGCTGATGCGGCCCTCAATGAAATTGAGTTTGACACCACTGTGTTAGAACAATGTGAGGCTGCCTTACTGCTTTAAAATTTCAGTTCACTTAACTTCAGTCAGATATCAGAAATGATATAGTGTACTGTAATTGTAACAGATACAATTCAAATTTAAAACTTGAGCCATTCCTTCAAAATTATGGCAGCACCTTCCGGCTGTTGCAGCACCCATATGTCATTTGATCAATATTTGAGTGCCTCGCACTGTACCCACACTCAAAACTGTGGGTGTGCTTCCAACTCCTCCCACCCTCTGTGTCCCTTCTCTTGTCTTTTTGACCCTCCTGTCCACCACCTAGCTCTGTTTTTGCTGTCACTGCTGACCAGGTTGGTTGCCTTGGCCCTTTGCAAGGCAGCTGATGGCCACATGAGACCTTCTATCCAAGATTGCATTTGGTGGTTTCCTCATGAGACCTCTGAAAAAAGGCCTCACATGGCCAACAATTGCCTCACAAAGAGCCAGGGAAGGCATGCCTTGTCAGCAGAAGGTTCAAGGTCAACTGAGACAGTGTAGCAGGGCTGTGGAGTGCAGGGTAGTGAGGATAGCTGAGCTTTACACCATGTAGATGGGATGGAATGGTTGGGGCTCTGCATTGCTGGGCTGGCTGTGTCTTTGTACCACACTGCTGAGCTGAGATGTCTAGAGCTTCCTGGAATGGTGGGACTTTGCATTATTGGGCAGGGGTAGCTGGGGCTTTGCACTGTTGGGCTTGACTGGAGTGGCTCTAGCTTTTTGTCACTCTGCTGGGCTGGGGAAGCCATGGCATCATGCTGGGCTGCAGCTTCATGCAGTGCTGTTGGACTGGGGTGGAGCAACTCTGGCATCATGCCAGACTGTCTCAGGAGCGTCTTGCAATCCCAGAGCTGTGGCATTCCAGAAAGCCTTTGAACAGCAACGTAACAAACAACTGCACAGTTGTGGGTTTGCTCCACAACGCAGGGTGCAGGACATCAAAAAGAGCAGAGGTGGGGGGAGAATAGGTGGTTGGGGAGAGTTGAAAGGGAGGCAGTGGAAGAATTGAGATTTGAGGTGGGTCTTTGATTAAGGACTGGTGGGATTTGGTTAACAATGACAACTGGGAGTGCTGGGATTACCATCACTAAGTGATGCAGTCATGTGATGTCATGCTTTATAACTTCATTACTTAGCAAGAGAAATTCCAATCCCAGTTTCCATAGTAAATCAAGGACTACCTGCAGATTAAAGTCATCAAATTATAGAAATATTATAATTTATGTGTATCTGTGGTACATTGTGAAAGATAGAATTAGAGAGTTTCAAGCCAATGCTTCGCTGCAGCCATTGCTACATTATATAATGTGAAGGTAAACAATCTGGTGCCTTCTGATGTTTTGAACTAAGAATTTCATAATGTCTTAGTTGAAGGAGAAAAATCTGTCAATCCATTTCATTCAAAGCTAAATAGTGAGGATGCACAGCCACACAAGAGGAAGGAGCACCCAACCTCTATTTGGAAAGAGGAACTTTTCTCAGACTGATTAATTAACAAGGTGGAGACTTCCATTGCATAAGATTAGATCTAGCATATGTTCCACTTGGTTTGCTGATACCAGGAAAAGCTCATGGTGATATTTCAGAAATGGAGTATTGAAGTTGTTGAACTCCTAGTATGAAAATGGCTGATTCATTTTTTAATCATTTTTGAGCTAAACATATAAAAGTTGACTGAAGGAAGAATGGGAATTCCAGTTTCCATTTTTGAAAACAGTTTTTATACATTCTATTTTTGTGAATTATGAAAACTAATTAAAAGATATGGATGCATACAACAGTATTAAAGGATGAACTTCAGAATTAATAAGCATACTCCTCTCGCCCCAAAGGAAACAAAATCCTTGTAAACTTTGCGGTTTAAGGTTGATAAACAATATGTACAACAACACTTTGCTGGAAATCAGTTGTAGGTTTCTGTTTAGTATTCTTTTTTTTTTTTTTTTTTTATTGAAAAGTTTTTCAGTACATTTTAATTATTACATCCCATCCCCCA
>JAKJMR010011312.1:0-21101 GCA_024449315.1 Daboia siamensis | reverse complement strand
CAAGTAAATTATATCTACAGCATTCATCTGGTCCACTAGTTTTGTCATCTGGCATAAAAGTACACCAGCCTGAGCTCAGGGACCTGATCCCTCTCACCCCCAGATAAATGGGTACCAACTGGAGGGTCGGAGCACGCCACCGCTTGAAGACAGTGGGGGCGTGATCCCAGGTGTTGATATGGCCCTCCGTGTAACCGCCTGCTGCCATTCCCAATCGTCATGGGGATTTGAAACCCCACCCCAATGCCAGGGAAACCAGGAGACCCCAACCCCATCTCGCCAGGAACCATTTCAGGCTTGGACTGACGACCGGTTGGTGGGCTACACCCCAATTCCCTCCCAACCCTACCATTCCCCCCCCCCCCAACCTTTAAAACAGCCGGCTAGAAAACATATTAGGGGCCTCTTAATATATCTCCACCAGAAGCCCCTATCTATGCCCAACCACCTCTTGGGGTCCCAACAATTGTAAATAATACTCATTCAGAACTTTTGCAGCTTCAAACAATTGCTGAACAAGTAGTTACTAAGCAAGGACTACTTATTAATACATTTACCTTTACATTGCAATTTTCTTTCAGAAACTCAGTCACCATACATAAAACTCCTACCTGTTTTGCCCCACAACAATCCTTTTTGGTGCTAGTGGGAATGATTAGCCACCATCACATGTCAAGGTTCTATGGGTAAAAGTAGATTAGAACCTTTAGCCCAATTTTTTTTGTAAATATTTTATTAGAATTTTTTAACATAATATAAGTCATTATAAAACAGAATGTTGTCTGGGTAACATTTATAAGACAGTCCTTAACAATTAATTTCTATAATCTATATTCCATATGTTAATTTCATTTGATTTCCCCTTTCCCCAACTTATCTTTCTTTGCAAAACATTAGATTAAGACAATTTTATTTGCTTAACAACAGTTAAATATATAGTTTCAATAATCCTGTGTATCATTTTAGTTGCCTTATCATAAATCCTGTCACCATGTTTATTCAGCTTATTTCTCCTCCCAAATTCTAAATATTTTTACAAGTGACAATCTTTTTAACACTTAACTATATTTACATTGGTGGATTTCATCCTGTTTTTTTCCATACAAACCCTCTCATGTTTTTATATTTCCCAATCAATAAGTAAAAAAGTAAAAAAACAAAAAAAGAGCAGCTTATTTCTCCCTCCAAATTCTAAATGTTCTTACAAATAACAATCATTTCAACATTCAACTATATTTATATTAGTGGATTTAGTTCTGTTTTTTCCATATAAATCCTCTTATGCTTTTATATTTCTTAATAAGCAAAAAACAAAAAAAAAACAGAAGTAGAAAGAAGAGAAACAAAAAAGAAGAGAAAAAAAGACAAGCATACTAGAATACAAAATACATATGAAAATATGTATTTCTCCTAATTTAATATATATTTATTCCCTCAATTTCTCATTCTTTTTATTTTATTTTTATTTATTTTAATTCCATTTATATCCTGCCCTTCTCCGAAGACTCAGGGCGGCTTACAAGCTTTAACCATAGCTAAGAACATTCCATTCAATAGTTCTAATAATCTAATCCTTTAAATCTCATTCAAAACACATTTTTTATATTTTTCTTATCATCACATTTAAATAGCTAAAACATTTGCTTTTGTTTAAATCATTTCAACTTAGAAGAATAGGGAAAAAAAGAAAAAAACCACAATTATATTAATTAAGAGGAAGAAAAAAAAATTCCCTCTAAGTAGTATATTTCAAAATTTTCCCATTTCTTAGCCATATTCAAACAAATGTTTCTTTTTGAAGTATTCTTTCTGATATGCTCCATCTTTTTTCCTGAAGTTTCATTTTAAACTTTTTTCTCTGGTCGTTGTCTTTCTTAATCAATATGTTTTGCTGCATCATTTGTTTCCCTGAAGGGATTTTTTTCTCATTCTTTTCCTTATCTTCAAAGTTGTTTAGACGTATTAAAAATATTTCCCATTTGGATTAAATCTTATTTTTTATTTTATATGATTCCATCTTCAAGTCTCTATCTTCAAATTATATTTAATCATCTCTGCTATATTTTCCTGAGAAAATTCAAAATTCTTGAAGTGAAATTAAGTTGAAAATAAGTTGATTCATGCTCTCAAGGTTCTTCTGCATTTCCTTGTAGTTTAAGGTCATTGTCCTTTGAAATTTTTGCTGCTTATCATATGCTTCCTTTTGTGAAATGAGCGTTTTATAAGGTTCCTTCTTTAAGTCTCTATCCTCAGAATTTTGTTCAGTCATCTCTACTGTATTTTCTTGGAGTGAAATTAAGTTGAAAATGAGTTGATTCATACTCAAAGTTATTCTGGATTTCTATGTTGTTTAAAGTCATTGTCCTTTGGAATTGTTGTCACTCATCACGTTTCCTTTTATAAAGTATTCATTGCTTCAGCTGTGTTATCTTCATTTTGTTTAAACAGGTGGATTTTCTAAAAGCTTAAAAGTTCAAAGGAAAAAAAAAGAAAAAAATCCTCATCCATCAGCAGGTGTCAGCATTTGCTCATTTTTCATGTCTTTCTAGTTGTTTTCTTTCTCTGAAGGGTAAATTTCGCCGCCCAACTGAAAGAGAGGGAATGGAGTCCCCTTCCCCCTTTTCTTCTTCGGAGATCTCTTATTTGGGGGATTTTCTTCTTCAGGAAAGTAGGTAGGATAGAGAAAATCAGTATTCTTAGCCAGATTCAAGCATGCTGTTTACTATTTGCTTAGTTTAATTGCTTATGGCTTCCGTTGCTTCAGCTATGGCTGGACATGGCATTAGCCAGCCTTTTCTTCCGTTGGTTTCTGGGAGGCTTCTCCTGGACTGTTCGGAGAGACCGCCATCTCTCCTAAGTCCCTGGGATTTCCTTCATTCATTCTACCCCTTCAGGGTGGATTCTGGCCCCTTAGGGTCCCCAACAAAAAGAAATTTCAGCCGCAAGATCCGACTTCGAATTCTCTAACTGCTTTGCTGAAAACAGGAACCGGAAACCCCTTTAGCCCAACTTTTAACTACTATGTTGCATTGGCTATCATGCATTTTGAGTGCTATAGAGAAGCCAACCAGGTGTCCTTGGAAAAACAAAGCATTGTAGATAGTTGCAAAAACAGGCTCAAGAGACAGTGAAAGTATACAAAAAAGCTAAGCTGACATAATTCACTACATGTGCTTCTTGCTTTATGTGCATTCATTCAGCAACTATTCAATGTTACAGTGGTATTTACCTTCTCTAACAGTTCCCTCAATGATTTTGCTTGTGGGAAGCTGGCAGAAAAGATTGTCAATGACAGTCTTGTGATTGGCTAGCTTCAACATTGTAATTGCAGATCCAGCCAGCACTGCAATGGTGCAACAATTATTATAGCATTTGCAATCCTTTCTGCCATCCTTTCTGCCAGCTTCACACAAGCAAAATCATTGGGGAAACTGTTAGAGGTTCACAAGTTGCTCCCACTATTTTGTCTTCCAAAAGTCTGCTATAGAATACAAGGTATTGTACTGTGTAGCACCTCCTGCCCACCTGGACTCTGTCATAAAATCTACCTGCAGCAACACTTTTCCTTGCCTGTGGCCTCTGCTGACCTTCCCATGGGTTCCACCAGCCTCTCTGCATCCATAGTACTTATCTATGTCCTCTGCCAGCCCAGCTTTTATCTATAGTGTCCACTAGTGGCCCTCATTGACTCAAACACAATCCCCTTCCTGCAATCTCCCTACACTCCTTCCCTGGGACTCTCATCTCTCCCTTCTTAATGATCTATGTGGTCCTGGAATTATGATAGCAATCATGACTGGCAAAATTGCTGTTAGTAAATAATGTCATATTTCACTTTATAAACATATGTGACAGCATTCCAGGTGCCAACTGCTATTGAAATCTGAGGACTACCTATAGAATAAAAGAGGAGAGGAGTGAAAAAAAATCAGTTCAAGCTAATCACCCAGACTTGTGGAGTATATTTCCTGGCCTGGTCTATTTCAAAAGGCAAACAGGTATATACAAACCAGATTTGGTTAGACCTCAACTGGAAAATTATTTCGGTTTTAAACAGATTTTGTGACACACTTAATTGATTTAGATTACATATTGAAATAGTAGTGGGAATCTGATAAGCTTCTTTAGAGATAAAGGTTCCCTAGATATGGGATGAAAAATTGTAGCGATTAAAAAATTGTTGAAGTATTTGTGTATTTATAGCAAGTGCAATAGAATAAGTTTGGAGATTGCAGCAAAAGAACTGTTATTGTATTAATAAATACTGTTACAATAAAAAGTATTGTTACTGGAAATTAAACTATTATTTGAAGTTGCCTTTTTTTAACAAAGCAGAATTGGTCTTTTTTATTTATGATCAAAGGCAAAGCATGGCCAACTAGAATTAGTAATAAGGTAAAGGTAAACCTTCCCCCACACATATGTGCTAGTCGTTTCCGATTCTAGGGACCAGTGGTCATCTCCATTTAAAAGCCGAAGAGCCAGCACTTGTCCGAGGACGTCTCTGTGGTCATGTGGCCGGCATGACTAGACGCTAAAAGCGCACAGAATGCTGTTACCTTCTCACCGTAGTGGTCCCTATTTTTCTACTTGCATTTTTACGTGCTTTCGAACTGCTAGGTTGGCATAAGCTGGGACGAGTAACAGGCGTTCACTCTGTTACGCGGCACTTGGGATTCGACCCACCAAACTGCCGACCTTCTGATTGACAAGCTCAGCATCCTAACCCACTGAGCCATCGCGTCCCTTAGAATTAGTAATAACTAGAGGGTTTAACAGTCTTTTGATAGGGGAAAAGCCTTGTAGATCAGAGCCTGGATTGATTAATTGGCTCCGTATCACTGATAAAAAAAACCCCTTTTTTTAGGTTTGCCATTACTTGTTCAAAGAACAATTGCAAGAACAATTGTACTACAAGAAAGTATTGGAAAAGGTCGCTTTGGAGAAGTTTGGCGAGGAAAATGGAGAGGAGAAGAAGTTGCAGTAAAAATATTCTCTTCAAGAGAAGAACGCTCATGGTTTCGTGAAGCTGAAATCTATCAAACAGTTATGCTTCGTCATGAGAATATCCTTGGATTTATAGCTGCAGACAACAAAGGTTGTGACAGTCCAGAAATATTTTGCTTATCATATACAGTAACTTGTTATTATATACAAATTGTCCTCAATTTACAACCACAATTGAGCCCAACATTTCATTTAAGTAAGTTAGTTCCTAAGTGAATTGTGCCCCATTTTATGATCTTTTTGTCACAGTTAAGTAAATCACTGCAGTTGTTAAATAAATTGTATTCGTTAAGTGCATCTGGTTTCCTCATTGACTTTGCTTGTCAGAAGCTGACTGGATCGCAAATCGTGATCACATGATCTCAGGATCCTGTAGTCATCATAAATACATGCTATTTGCAAAGCACCTAAATTTTGAACATGTGATCATGAGAATACTGCATTGGTCATATGTGTGAGAATTGGACATAAGTCCAATTCCAGTGCCATTATAACTGAACAGTCAGTAAATAAATGGTTGTAAGTTGAGGATTTCTCATTTCTCAATGGGAAATATTAATGACATAATATCTAAACATACTCAATTTTAAGAAAATCTGAAAGAAATTATAATTTTTTGAAAAATATTTTTTGTTCATTGAAAACAAAATTGTAATGGCTTTGTGTTTATGTTCAAATTTGTCTTAAATGCTTATATTAAGTATCTTTTACTCTGCCAAATTGGGTGCACTCCTTCTCTGTCAGAATTCCTCAACAAGATGGCTATTGCAGAGGATTTTAAGAATTGAATCCCATACTCATTGAGAATTGCCAAGGCTGGGAAACTCTTATCTGGAATAAATAGCACTAGATTTATTTGCAAGGCTAACGAAATAATAACACTTGCTAATTCAAGTGTTTGGGTACTAATGACCACAAGAAGATACTAAGTGTAAACTAAACAGAAATAAAAAGAAAAAAATCCTGGAAGACATAGCAAGTTATTTCCAGATTGTTTCCAAAGGCTGTGTCCATTAAGTTACAAGGAGTTAGGCTTTACCTTTCAACTGTGAGTAAATTAAAGATTGATATTAAAAGAACTAAAACAAATTGTCTGAAATGAGGATTGGTTGTACAAATGGCTTATATTGCAGTGATTTAACAAATATTTTATCTGGATTGTAGACATGTTTTTCATCTTGGATTTGTTTTAAAGCATATTTATTACAAATTAAATGCAATTGAGATGTGGGTTACTTAAATCTCCATGATTTCATTAAGATTTAAACAGTTGATGTGTTTAATTTTGCAGTCACTATTTTTGATACAAGTAGACTGCATTAAAATAGTTAATATTCTTCATGGAGATCAAAATAGAATAAATACTTTATTTGGCCAAGTGTGATTAGACACACAATGCATTTGTCTCTAATGCAAAAGCTCTCACTGTACATGCAAAGTAACAAAGCATTAATTATCATAATAATACCCAATGAGTTAATAAAGAAGAAGGGTAATAAAAATACTACAGCCATACAAGATGGATAAATACTCCGACATAAGTCAGTATTGTGAGAATTACGTGTTCGGCAGAGTGATAGCATAAGGGGGAAAAAACATCCCTGTCTGTAGCTGTTTTGGCATGCAATGCCCTATAGCAATGTCCCAAGTGAAGAAATTGAAACAGTATGTTCGAGATAATGAAGGTTATATACATATTTTCTCAGCTCTTCTTCTGACCTACAGAATATACAGGTCTTCTATGGAAGTTAGGCTGATTACTGTTGTTTCTTCTGCGGTCCTAACTATCCACTGTAGTCTCTACCTGTCCTGAACAGCAGGAGTCCCCAATCCCCAGTCTTTGTACTGGCACGGGTCTGCGGCATGCCAGAGAAGCCCCATCTGCAGGATGCAAGCAGCACGTGAAACCATGCCCCTCCAGTCTACAGAAAAACCTTTCTCCATAGAACCAGTCCCTCGTTCCCAAAAGGTGGGGAGGGGGGCACTGCTGTATAGGTACAGACTCCAATTATAGAAGACAATTCTATAATTGTCTTCTATAAGACAGTTATAGAAGTACTAATGGCAAGCTCAATAATCCCTCTGTAGAACTCTATCAAAAGTTTTTGGGGCAGTCTGAACTTCCTCAATTAGCACAGGAAGAACATTCTTTGTTGTACCATTTTTATGATGGTTCTAATATTAGGTATCCATTTCAAATCCTGGAAGGTTATAGAACCCAAAAACTTGAACTCTACAGCTGGTACTGTGCTGTCAAATATAGTAAAAGGTGGCAAAATAGAAGGGCTCCTCCTAAAATCCACTCTTGTCTCCATGGTTTTAAGCATGGTCAATTCCTGATTGTTCCAGATGCACCACTGGGCCAGTTGTTCAATCTCCTGTCTATAGGAAGACTCATCACCATCTTGAATGAGACCAATGACTATTGTATCATCTGCAAACTTTTAATACTTAATAGAGAAATCTCTGGAGATGCAGTCATTTTTCCAATGTGTTTTGTTTAGTTTGTTCCCTTAATTTAATTGTTCCTATTTTGTTTTGATTTGCAGATAATGGTACATGGACACAACTCTGGCTAGTGTCAGATTATCATGAGCATGGTTCTCTTTTTGATTATTTGAACAGGTACACTGTTACTGTAGAGGGAATGATAAAGCTAGCATTATCAACTGCCAGTGGACTTGCACATCTTCACATGGAGATTGTTGGCACACAAGGTAACTTAATCCCAATGTTTGTTTCAGTTGTTAATGTACATCATCTCTTGGTAGTATACATTTTGAAATTTTAATCATCTCCATTGCAGTTTAATTTGATTAAAATTTTAATTTATGTGATTTATGTTTAGATTAAAAAGATGATTACATGGATAATACTTTTGGAATATCTACTAATTAAAGTTTTCAGTGGGAAATACCTCTCCTCATTATCTCCCTTTTACTATAGTTTTTCTTCCTGACCCCAGAGGAGCATCATTTTAATGAATATTTCTTCTGAAAGTTTTTATTCTTTTTTTCTATCTTCTCTTTTAATCATATATTCTAAAATAAGTTTTTCTATATATCTTTTACCAAGTGAGCTAGCATGTTGTACTAGAGACACATACAGTAGTAAAGACAGTGGGAGGCAAAAGATTTTTAAAAAATCTTCATAAGTCTGGTAAAAAAAATAGCAGATCTACTGTAGTCTAGTATTTTTTTTAGCTAAAAATTAAGATTTTCTAAGACACTGTAGTCTCTCTGATTCATTATGGCTCCTAAATTTACTCTTTTCAAAGTTTAACGTTCTTGGAACCATTAATCTGAGACATGGATAGTTCCAAAATGCCATCTTACATGTAGAAACAGGCATGGTTTTGTTGAATGCTAGAGCATGGTTTCTGCTAATTACCTTTTGACTCATGTTAATCCTATTCTCTGTAGTTTTGGTCCGTTAATATGTAGAGATCATTTTAAAAAGCTCTAGATAAAATTCATATATAGGATTCTGAGATTCTATATAGAAAGTTTTTGCTTATTAGGTTTTGATAATGTTGGAATTGCCCTCAAACAATGAATTTGTCATATAGATCTCCAAACAAATTTAAGCAAAATGTCACACCCCAATATTGAACATATTCTTCTATAAAGGTTTGTGCCAACCTCCTATTTATCACCCATTACAATTCTGAAATTCTGTAAGAGTCACTTTAGCCAAGCTGGATGCATTACCTACCACAGTCCTTTGTATCTTCAGTTATGTCTATATGTTAACACTACATGAGTTTTAAGAGAAACTTAAGTGAGAAACTTAAGTGAGATGCTACAATGCTGCTTTCTATATAAAGATTCTAAGCAGATCTTCATTACTTCTATGTTGAAGAAATGTATAGGGTCAATATAAAAGGGGGGAAAAGTGACATTGCCATAGCTGTATATTACAGGCTATCCAACCAATCAGAAGAAATAGATGAACTCTTTGCCAAACAGTTAGCAAACGTATGTAGGAAGCATACCACAGCAGTAATGGGAGATTTCAACTATCCAGATGTCAACTGCGAGACAAACTCTGCAATGAGTGGGAGATCAAACAGATTCTTAACCAACCTAGCTGACAACTTTTATCGTTCAAAAGGTAGAGGATGGAACTAGATGTAATTCTATACTGGACCTTACTAATTGAGAAAAAGTGATGGAGTTGAAGTTGCTGGAACCTTGGGTGAAAGTGGCCATGTCATGCTGAAATTCAATATAACACAAACAATAGAAAATAATCCAACCAGAGTCTTAAACTTCAAAAGAGCTGATTTTAATAAAGAGAACTTGGGAAAGATTCCATGGACAAAAATCTTAAAGGGGAAAATAACACAAGAAACATGGGAAACTCTGAAAAATATTACCATAAAAGCCCAGTCCAGCACAATACTACTGAAAAAGAAAAACAATAAATTCAGGAAGAAACCAGCATGGCTGCACAAAGCGCTCTCTGACAAACTGAAAGCCAAAAAGGACAAGTACAAAAAATGGAAAGAGGGACATATAAGTAAGGCTGATTATCAGCAGACAGCCAGAACATGCAAAGATGAAGTCAGGAAATCAAATGCTCAGAATGAACAAAGACTTGCAACAGAAATCAAGGACAATAAAAAAAGTTTCTTTCAACATATTAATAACAAGAAAAAAGTCAAGGAAACTATAGGCCCACTAAACAGAGAAGATGGCAAGGAAGTAACAGGCAGTAGGGAGAAAGCAGAGCTGCTTAATTCATTCTTTGCATCATTCTTCACACAAAAAGAAATTATAGCCCAACATACAAAAAAAAACCAGTGCAAAAGACAAACTAGAAACAAAAATTAAAATAAGCAAGAAAATGGTAAGAGAACACATATCCGACCTTGACGAATATGAATCACCAGGACCTGATAGATTACATCTCAGAGTTCTGAAGGAGCTGGCAGCTGTTTCTCAGAACCATTGTACCATATCTTTGAAAATCCTGGAGCACAGGGGAAATACCCGATGATTGGAAAAGGGCAGATGTGGTTCCCATCTTCAGGAAAGGGAAAAAAACAAGAGCCAGGAAACTACATCTAACATCAGTACTGGGAGATCCTGAAAAGATAATAAAAAAACAGATCTACGAACAACTAGAAGCAAAAAAAGTTATAACCAGCAGCCACCACGAGTTTGTCAAAAACAGATCATGCCAAACCAATCTTATCTCATTCTTTGGTAAAGTGACTAAACTAGTAGACCAGTGAAACACTATTTAGTATATTTAGACTTCAGTAAAACATTTGACAAAGTAGACCATAAAATGCTGCTTAGTATGCTAGCAAAAAGTGGGATAGACAACAATGCCATTAGATGGATCTGTCGTTGGCTGGAAAATTGTACTCAGCGAGTAGTCCTCAATGTACTACATCCACATGGAGAGAAGTAAGCTGTGCAGTACCACAAGGCTCCATCTTAGGCCCGGTACTCTTCAATATCTTCATTAATGACTTAGATGAGGGGACCTTAGCGACAATAGCGACCATCAGCCTGTAAGTGTGACATTGCGAGGCCGCTCAGATTTAAGACCGTATAACATGGCTGACAGATGGCTCAACAAAAAGATAGAGGTGACCCAAAATAAAAGGTTAATTTGGGCCAAAGCAATATTAAAAAAAAGGTAAAGGTTCCCCGCACATGCGTGCTAGTCGTTTCCGACTCTAGGGGCCGGTGCTCATCGTTTTAAAGCCGAAGAGCCAGCGCTTATCCGAGGACGTCTCCGTGGTCATGTGGTCGGCATGACTAGATACCAAAGGCGCACGGAACGCTGTTACCTTCCCACTGTAGTGGTCCCTATTTTTCTACTTGCATTTTTACGTGCTTTCGAACTGCTAGGTTGGCAGAAGCTGGGACGAGTAACAGGTGCTCACTCTGCTACGCAGCACTCGGGATTCGAACCACCAAACTGCCGACCTTCCGATCGACAAGCTCAGCGTCCTAACCCACTGAGCCACTGCGTCCCAATAATAAGGCAATATTAGAATGCCTTAAAACAGAGAATGCTACTAAGTGGGCTAGAACAATATAGTCATCTACTACTGACTGGATGTCAGCCTTCAGTGCATTCTCCAATCTTTGTAACATACTGAAGAAATACCTAACAGCTAAACCTGCTACAAAAAGAGCCTGAGTGGATAGGCCTCGCTGGTTTGATCCCAATTGCCAGCAACAGAAAAAGAAATTGAAGGCAGCCATGAGGCTTGCCCAGAGGAATCCTACTGCCCATATACAAGCTAAGATGCTGCACACAAGAAGGGAATATAAAAAAACTATAACATTAAAGAAAAAACGTTTTGCCATTTCAATCTGGTCAGAACTTGAGTTGGCTGCCAGAAGTCATAATTCAGTATTATTTTGGCACTCTGTAGCAAGTATCCTGAAGGAATGGAAATTTGCATTTGACATACCAATCTCTGCTGCGGACTGGGAGAATTATTATCAGTGCTTGTTTGCCCCCACCGAACCGGTAAAGAAATTATTTTTAAACAGTGATTTGGTAAATCCTAGAACTCTCCCCCCTTGGCCACCAGTCTCAGAAAAGGAGATACAGTCCATCATTAAAAGCTTAAAGAGCAATAAAGCCCCAGGCGAGGATTTTTTACCAGCAGAATTATTTAAGAAATTTCCCAACTGGTGTGGCCCTGTATTAGCAGATCTTTTTACACACATAAATAACACCTGCCATATACCAGATGGGTGGAAGATGGCAATAGTTGTCCCCATATATAAAAAAGGGAATAAAAAGGATCCTAGTAATTATAGGCTCATCAGCCTGATTGACATTGTAGCAAAAATATATGCTAGGTACCTTTTGAACAGAATTGAAATCTGGGTAGAGGAAAACAACATCCTCACAGAAGAACAAGCAGGTTTTAGACAGAACAGATCTACTATTGATAACTGCTTTGTCTTGAACCATCTAATTGCCAAATATGCCTATAAGAGGAGACCCCTGTTTGCTGCTTTTATAGACCTTACAGCAGCATTTGATATGGTATATATGTAGAGATGTACTATGGAGTAAATTGACATCTCTTAAAATAGAACCCAGACTCCTGGCTTTGATTAAAGCCCTTTACACAAGTACCTGTTTGAGGGTGCGGTATGGGGTTAATGGGTCCCTGACTAACAGGATTCATACAAATAAAGGGATAAGGCGAGGGTGTATCCTGGCCCCATTATTATTTAATTTATACATCAATGACTTGCCAGGGTTAATGAAGGATACCATGATACACATGCCGATGATCCTAAATACTTACTGTAACTGCTTGCTTTATGCTAATGATATGATTTTATTATCATACTCACAGGTAGGATAACTCCCTAATCATTAGCAAATCCAAATCGAAAATAATGGTGTTTGGAAGAAACCATCGAGACATAAGTGGCAATTAGATGGTGAACCAATTGAGCAGGTTAATACCTTTGTATATTTGGGAGTAACTTTTTCCAAGACTGGATCTTGGGCCTGCCATCATCAACGAAGTACATTTAGAGCAAAAGCCCATTTGAATTTATTGCTCAAACTAAAGAACCATAGTTACCCAGGGTCCCTAGCTCCACTACTCAAAGTTTATAAGGCTAAGGTTACGACAATGCTCTTGTATGGAGCATTTGGGGTCTTTATTCAACCACAGCTTTAGAACAAACACAATCCCAGCATCTGAGATGTATTTTGGGTGTAGATCCAAGAATATCTGCTGCAGCAGTTAGAGCTGAATTGGGAATTCATACAATTCAGGCATTATCTAAAATTAGAGCTTATAACTACTGGTGCAAAGTTAATGTAATGGAGACTGATAGACTCCCCAAATTATGCCTACTAGAGCAAATAAAACTGCAATCACAAATCTCCTGGATCACCAAACTAACAAATTTTGTAAGAAGCTGTGGCCTTCCTGTTTCTTGCGTAACAGGAGAACAATCTAAAAAAAGAGTTGCCCAAAGAATTAAGGATATAGAAGCACAAACTGATATAGCTATCCTTAGTAAGGTGGGTAACTTGAAATGGCTGAGTAAATACAAATGTACTTTTCAAGCGGACAGTTATTTGAAGTTACTACTCCCAAAACATCTTAGGGAGATATTTACACGAGCGAGATTCGAATAGCTTGATACAATGGTCATTATGGGAGATTTCATGCTATACCGTACAATGAGCGTCTCTGCATTTGCGGAGCAGCAGAGGTAGAGGACCTAGGTCACATCCTATTTGACTGTTGTCTGTATAAGAGGGTGAGAGACAGGTATCTTGGTCTATATACCAAACAAATGACCCATTGGGATCCCCATATCAAAATATGTCCGGTCAGAACTTGAAAATAACATTCAATGTAGCACAGTATTTAAACAAAATGATCCGGTTAGGGAGACTCCGAAATATAATGTTATCATATTTTATATATATCTTAAATTTGTATTTTATTACTATTTCAACTTAAATTGTATTTTAATTCCATTTTAAATTGTATTTTATCAAATTCCATTTTGGATTGCTTTTATCAAGTTTTGGTGATGGTTTGTTGCTGGAACTTTGTACTTTGATATGGCCCAAGGGTTAATCAACAAAGTTGTTGTTGTTGACTTAGATGAGGGAAAAGAAGGGGAACACATCAAATTTGCAGATGACACTAAACTGGCAGGAATAGCCTACACACCAGAAGACAAGCTTAGGATTCAAAAAGATCTAGACAAACTTGAACAATGGGCCCTATCCAACTAAATGAGTTTTAATGTGGAGAAAAGCAAAGTTTTACATTTCGAGAGGAATAATCAAATGTACAAGTACAGATTGGGCGAAACCTGGCTCAAAAACAGCAATCGTGAGAGGGGTGTCAAACTCGATTTCATTGAGGGCCACATCAGCACTGCAGTTGCCCTCAGGGGGCCGGGTGGGTATGGCCAGGGTGGGCATGGCCTATTGGGTGGGCGTGGCTAGAGTGCGTATGGCCGACATGGTTCGCATCAAGGGTGCCTATGGGGGCCTGGGCAGGAGTGGGACAGATCTGAGGGTCTCTGGGCCAGAGCCAAGGCAGCCGGGGCCGTTCCCTCACTGTTTCCAGGATGGCTTCACGGGCCGCATGAAACCACTTCACGGGCCGGATCCGGCCCCCGGGCCTTGTGTTTGACATGTCTGCAGTAGACGATCACTTGATTATGAGCTAGCAGTGTGCAGCAGCAGCCAAAAAAAATTAATACACTCCTGGATTGTATAAACAGAGGCATAGAATCAAGGTCACACGAAGTATTAGTACCACTTTATAAAACCCTAGTAAGACCACCCCTGGAATACTGCAAACAGTTTTGGTCCCCATACTATAAAAAAGATGTTGAGACCCTGGAAAAATTTCAGAGAAGAGCACTAAAATGATCAAAGGCCCGGAGACTAAAATATATGAAGAATGGCTGCAGGATTTGGATTTAGCTAGTCTAAAGAAAAGAAGAAACAGGCAACATGATAGCAGTATTCCAGTATTTGAGAACCTGCCACAAATAAGAAGGTTTCAAGCTATTCTTCAAAGCACCAGAGGGCAAGACAAAAAACAATGGTTGGAAACTGACCAAAGAGAGAAGCAACCTGGAATTAAGGAGAAACTTCCTGACAGTGAGGACAATTAACCAGTGGAACAGCTTGCCTTCAGAAATCATGGGTGCTCTTATCACTGGAGGTTTTTAAGAAGAGACTAACAGTGACTTGTCTGAAATGGTAGCTTCTCCTGCTTGAGCAGGGGGCTGGACTAGAAGATCTCCAAGGTCCCTTCCAGCTCTATTCTATTCTAAATATTTTGGTAGGGAGTGTTATTTCTGCTTAATACTTCCCATCACCCAGTTTTGTGCTATCATTGACCAAGATCGTGCATCATTAAGTTTTATTTTTTTAATAATACTGTATTTATTCTGCTCTATTGTATTATATCTGTTCTTAATTATTTTTATTATACTTAATATTTTTCTATTATGAAGAAGTATTTCATTGTATCTAGCCTTTGGGCTTCAATGAACTGAGTTTATTTGAAATACACAATAACTGTTTAAAAAATCACATGCAATCAAATGATTTTTTTATAATATTTTATTAATGTTCTCATTTTACAATTAAGTATTTAAAAAGCAGTGTGATGGCTGGATTAATCAATAGTTCAGTAGCATACATAAGTCTTTAATATAAATCTCATGTTACAACATCAGATATTTCCTCTCTTTTTCCCTTAAAATCTACTATCTCATATTAGGCTAATACAGTTCTTATTTTTATCAACTAAATAAAAACATCTTTGTTACAATTATCAATAGTTTTTAGCTTATACATATCTTAACTGCATTTGCATTCAATCCTTATATACAATCAATGTCCTGTTATTGCTTCCCCCCCCCAACTTTAATTTCCCATCAATATTGAAATTAACATTGGTTGTTTATGTTTTCCAAGTATTTTATATTTAGGTGACCAAAGTTTCCTTTATCTCAACTTCTTCCTTTTTCCCTTTTCATAACAAAGTCTAATATTCTAAATACACATCTTATCTATTTGATTATAGTCTTGTTCTGTTTGCTAAACGTTATCTAGTTTCTACCATGTTAAACCATCTAATTAATAATACAGTATCCCCTCTAATCCCCTTCATGGATTACTGCCTTGTCGTGGCGAAGGGGCTTGCGTAATTCAATGAAGCTATGAGCTATGCCGTGCAGGGCCACCCAAGACGGACAGGTCATAGCCGAGAGTTCTGACAAAATGTGATCCACTGGCGAAGGAAATGGCAACCCACTCCAGTATCTTTGCCATGAAAACCCTATGGACAGTACCAAAAGGCAAAACGATATGACGCTGGAAGATGAGCCCCTCAGGTCGGAAGGCGTCCAATATGCTACTGGGGAAGAGCAGAGGGCTAGTACTAGTAGCGCCAGAAAGAGTGAAGCGACTGGGCCAAAGCCGAAAGGACGCTCAGCTGTGGATGTGTCTGGTGGTGAAAGGAAAGTCCGATGCTGTAAAGATTTTCTCTCCATAGGAACCTGGAATGTAAGATCCATGAATCAAGGAAAGCTGGACGTGGTCAAAGGAGATGACAAGACTAAAAATCGACATCTTAGGTATCAGCGAACTAAAATGGACAGGAATGGGTGAATTTAATTCAGATGATCATCAGGTATACTACTGCGGGCAAGAATCCCTCAGAAGAAATGGAGTAGCCTTCATAGTCAATAAAAGAGTAGGAAAAGCAATACTGGGATACAATCCTCAAAATGACAGAATGATCTCAGTTTGAATCCAAGGCAAACCATTCAATATCACAGTAGTCCAAGTCTATGCCCCAACCACCAGTGCTGAAGAGGATGAAATTGACCAGTTCTATGAAGCCCTACAGCACCTTATAGAACTAACACCAAAAAATGATGTTCTTATCATCATGGGGGATTGGAATGCTAAAGTAGGAAGCCAAAAGATAACCGGAATAACAGGCAAGTTTGGCCTTGAAGTGCAAAATGAAGCAGGGCACAGGCTGATAGAATTCTGTCAAGAGAATATGATGGTAATAGCAAACACTCTTTTCCAACAACCCAAGAGACGGCTCTACACATGGACATCACCAGATGGTCAACACAGAAATCAGATTGACTAGGACTTCCGGGTGGCAAGGCGCCGCCGCCGACAGCTGCTTTTAGCTTGTCAGCTTCGCGGCTTTGTAGAACCGCCGAAAACAGCGCCGATCAGCTGTTTCGGCGGTTCGAAAGCCCCCTCCTCGGGAGAAGAGGAGGGGGTGAGTTTCCAAGTAGGGGAAGGGCTCTCTGGGGCCGTCAGGGCTTAAAGCTCTGGCGGCTGGAAGATTGAGCCCCCCCGAAGCTTGGATTTCTCCGGGCCGCGCAGCGCGTCTGCTCCGTTTTTTCTGGAGCAGAACAAGGCGAACGCAACCATCCCTGCCTACAAGAATGGACTTTGGAAGTTAATGGAAGCAGGCAGAGCGATGCAAGAGAACAAGGAGTAAGTGAACTTTTGAACTTTGGCTCAATCTACATTGAAGACTTAGAAAGTGAAAGTGCGTAGTTGCAAAAGGGGGGAAAAAATGGCGGCTAAATCTTCTTCTAAACTTCCTAAAACTGCGGGGGCTTCCCCCCTGCCGCATTCTTCAGCGCAAGTGTTAGCACCTCCTGCACCTCTACCTTCGCCTGTCTTAACAGTTAAAGTTTTGGAAGATGCTTTGGAAAAACATTCTCAGCATTTGGCTGAGATAATAGATGAGAAGATGGATGAGAAGCTGACAGAAAAATTTACAGTAATGAGGGAGGACATCTTGCTTGCATTTCAAGGCATGGCGATATGTATTGAACGCCTTGACGAAAGAGTGGAGGATCTCACTCAAAATAATACTAAACTGGATGCAAAGATATTAGAGACTGAGAATGTGGTGGATAAAATTGATTATGACTTGACATTGGTACAATATCATGAAATGGAGTTTGCTGTGAGGATAAGGGGCCTTAAGGAGAATTTAAAGGAAGATTTGAAAAAATTGGTTTCTGTTGCTCTCGAAGACGTGCTGGGAAGGCCAGCTGAAGAAATTGCAGAAGATATAGACAAAATTTTCCGTGTTAACTCCTGGATTGCGAGACAAAGGAAATTACCTAGAGATGTGGTTGTTTACTTTACAAAGAGAGCAATCAGGAATGAAGTTATTCAAGTTTCTTACAATACAAAGCTTGTGATTGCTGACCAAGAAGTTTTGGTTTTAAAAGAGATCCCTCCAAAAATCCTAAGGAAACGAAAGGAATTTGCATTTCTAGCACATGAGCTTAAGAGACGCGATGTCAGGTTCAGATGGGAGATTCCAGTGGGTATGGTGGTAATGTTTGAAGATACAAGATACCGTCTTGCTACGGTTCTGCAGGCACGTGATTTTTATAGTAATGTTTTAAAAGCAATCCCTATACCACTTCTGGAATCAACAAAGGAGGGAAAGTCTTATGATGCTGAAGGAATACAGATAGATGAGACAGCACCAGGAGTGACTCAAATTTCAACAGTAGAAGAAGCAAAGGACCAGAGGGTCACCCGAGCTGCTTCGAGACGAGCCAGACGTGACCAAGACCAAGCCCAGCAGAACGTTGTGGAACCTTCAAAATGTACCTATAGCCAAGCTGTGGGAGGAGCGCGACCTAAAAATGTAAAAGGGATTCTGGAAGATGCGCTTCAAAAGCTTCGGGTTGCCAGAAATGGTGACTAAGTTTTTAACTTGGAATGTTAATGGATTAAACTCACCACAAAAGAGAAAGAAAATTTTTCAATATTTAAACCAATTTAAGACTGACGTTATTTGTTTACAAGAAACACATATTAGAGTTATGGACCAAAAGTATTTATCAAATTCAAGACTAGGTACACAATTTATTGCCTCTGCAGTTAACAAGAAAAATGGAGTGGTTATTTATGTTAAGAATACAATTACAGCAGAGTTAATTGAAGCTGATCAACAAGGAAGATATGTTATTGTGGACTTGTTACTAGAAGGTAAAAGAACTCTTTTGGTTGGATTATACGCGCCCAATCAACAGCAAGCTGACTTTTATAGTTTGTTACACAGCAGGATTACCCAATTGGATTACAAATCTTTTATTTTTATGGGAGATTGGAATGGTGTTTTGAATGTACAAATGGATAAGAGTGGATCCTACAGAAGTACCCCAAGTCATGCGAAATTGCCTAAATCTTTTTTTGAAATGATGGACGATATGGAATTACGTGATGTTTGGAGGGAAAGGAACTTACAAGAAAGAGACTATACTTTCTTTTCTGATAGACACCAATCTTTTTCCAGGATTGATTTTATACTATTGTCTAATGACCTTTTTTTTAGAACTAAGAGGATAAAGATTTGTTCAAAGACTATGTCTGATCACAGCCCAGTTTGGCTAGAGATTGGAAAAGACAGTAGAGAACGACGTTCCTGGCGTTTAAATGAGAATTTGTTCAGAAATCAGAAAAACGTGGAAGAGTGTAAGAAACAGATGAAGGTTTTTTTTGAAACGAATATGCATAAGGGTACTTCTATGGAAATGGTATGGGATGCTAGTAAGGCGTATATGAGAGGTGTGTTGATATATCTTAATAATAAATATAGACGCAACTTGGAATTTAGAAGGAAAGAATTGGAGACAGAGATTAAGGAAAAAGAAAAGGCTTTAATTTTGAATCCATCGGATGTGAAGATTAAAGAGACTATTAAGCTGTTAAGAGGACAATTTGATAAGTTAATGGCTGATCAGGTGGCAACTAATCTACGGTTTGCAAGGCATAATACTTTTTGCAATGCCAATAAACCAGGCAGATGGTTAGCATATATGTTAAGAAAGAAGCAAAGGGTTTCTAATATAGACAAAATAGAACATAAGGGAAAGATTGTGTATCAACAGAATCTTATTAAGGAAACCTTTGTTGATTTTTTTTCTAAATTATATGCTAGTGATAAGATTAATGAAACGGACATTGATTTATATTTGAAAGATTTTAGCATCCCGGTTCTTACGCAAGACCAAAAAGAAGAAATGAATCAGTTGATAACTGAGGAAGAAATATACTTGGCAATTAAACAGTTAAAAGTAGGTAAAGCACCAGGTACTGATGGTTTGACTGCTGTGTATTATAAAAATTTACAGTTTGAGATGATAAAGCCATTAAAGGAACTGTTTCAGACAATTCAAAAAGGGGAAGGAGTGCCTCTGTCTTGGAAAACTGCTTTTATTTCTTTAATTCCTAAAGAAGATCAGGACGCTACTCAAGCAAAAAACTATAGGCCAATTTCACTTTTGAATACGGACTACAAGATATTTGCTAAGGTTTTAGCTAGTAGACTGATGAGGGTATTGCAACAGGTAATCCATGATGATCAAACTGGGTTTATAAGTGGTAGACAAATGAAAAATAATGTGAGACATATAGTTGACTTGTTGGAATTTTTGGAAAGGAATAACCAGATCTCTGCAGCATTGATCTTTTTGGATGCTGAAAAAGCCTTTGATCAATTGGAGTGGAAATTTTTGCTAAAAGTATTAGATAAAATGAATTTTGGGGATAAATTTTTGCAACCAATTAGGGCAATTTATCAGAAGCAAACAGCTCGAATAATTGTTAATAATAGTTTGACTGAAATGTGTACTATTGAAAAGGGCACAAGGCAGGGTTGCCCGTTATCACCTTTGTTATTTGTTTTAACGTTGGAGATATTATTGATTAAAATACGGAATTCGGAAACAAGGGAATTCAAATAAGAGATCAGGACTATAAATTGAGGGCGTTTGCGGATGATCTGGTTATTACTTTGACACATCCAGAAAATTCTGTTATGGAATTGATGGAGTTAATATCGCAATATGGGAAAGTTTCTGGATTTAAGATTAACATACAAAAAACTAAAATTTTATCTAAAAACATGACAGCATTACAAAAGGTTTCTTTAGAAAGCTTAACTGGATTTGAAATTGTTGAAAGGGTTAAATATTTGGGGGTATATTTAGCACCCTCAAATGTTAAATTATATAAAAATAATTATGAAAAGTTATGGAATAAAGTGCAAAAAGAATTGGATAGTTGGAAAAAATTACAACTATCATTATTGGGAAGAATTGCAGCAGTAAAGATGAATGTTTTGCCAAAATTTTTATTTTTGTTTCAAATGATACCCATTCTCAAAAAGGATTCAAATTTGGAGGAATGGCAGAAGGGTATTAACAAATTTGTTTGGGCAGGGAAAAGGCCACGGGTCAAATTTAAAATCATGCAGGATACACGCGAAAGAGGTGGTCTAAGAATGCCCAATTTTAAATTATATTATGAAGCTGCTGCATTATCAGCTATAAGTGATTGGATCAATCTGACACAGGGGAGACTGTTAAATCTTGAAGGGTATGATTTGTTATTTGGTTGGCATGCATATTTACTGTATGACAAAAAGGTAGATAATGTGTTCAAAATGCATATTGTGAGGTATGCTTTGTTGCGAGTTTGGAAAAAGCACAGACAAAAGTTAAATTATAAGATACCGTTATGGGCAATACCCAAACACGCAA
>JAKJMR010011189.1:7948-21929 GCA_024449315.1 Daboia siamensis | reverse complement strand
CGACTTCGTGAGACCATCTCACAAATTGGTAGCAGAGGATGGTTTAAAGGCAACGCTTCCAAGCCAGCAGCTAGAAGCAAGATGCCTGGAGGTTCCAGCAAGAACCCATTTGAGACGGATGGCAGGAGATCCCCGATTGTGACCAGGAGTCTTCAATCAAGGACGGCAGCCCTGCATCCAGCCCCTGGACCCAGCGGAGCGCCAGGGACCCCTTCGCATGCCTCCCCACAGCTGCAAGCCACAGAGGGAAGCATGGAAGGCTTACAGTCCTCCCAAGACTGCCCAGACGCAGCGGAAACGGCCCGGGCCCAAGACAGCTGCCGCGTGGACCAGATGACTGAACAGGAATGCAGGGAGCTGCTCCGAACGCTCCTTGCAGCACAAAGGGCGACACAAACCTCTCCACGGGAGTTGCCAGCGCAGGAGGCCTCTGGAGACCGGGTGAGTCCTTCCCCAGCGCCCACGAGGCCCCCCAACATGGCGCCGGCCACCCTGAGTGACCCCGGGACCCCAGAGCTTTTGGCGCGAAATCTCCCGCCAAACTGTGACCTCCAGCTTCCTGCGGCAACCGGAAGCAAGATGGCGGCCCCCAGGAAACCCACGTGGCCTGATATTGATAGGCCCCAGCCAAGCCTTGAGGCCCAGCAATCAGCGGCATCCAGCCGAAGCGGCACGGAAACCCCCTGGTCCTTCCCACCAGAAAGCCTCAAGGCCTGCCCAATCCTTTCCCCGGGGCCTAACTGCCGGGAGGGGTCCGGCCTGGAGCCTCCCAGCTACGTCCTGCAACCCCAGAGGGCCCCCAGCGAACCCCCGGGCCCTCCGGCCTACCTCTCGCCACCGCCCAGACGCCCTGCCTGCCAGATGGCCTTCGGGGGAGCTCCGGAAGAGGCCCCCTCCTCCAGCACCGCCTTCAGCCAGGGTCTTCAGGGCCAGCGATGGGCTCCTCTGAGCAATCCGGGCAATCCATTTGCCACCCAGCCCCCATCCTGTGATCTGCGCCCCCCGGGGAGTGTCCCAGCGCCGGGGGGGGCTCCAGGAGGAATCTTCGGGGCTGCTGCGGCCTTGGAGACCTGGGCCAGACCCTCCCCCTGCCTCATGGACTCAATTGAATCCTGAGCATGCCCAGTCGGGGCCGAGAAAAATACCACCATCTGCCAGCAGAGGGGTCCCTCTTCCATTCACCTCAATGGAAAGTTCAAAGATCTATGACAATGCATTTAGAGCTATGAAAGATTCTACTCCATCGGCCTCTGCACTCTTCAATAAATTTGAAAAACTGCAACTTGGGGGGGAGAATTTCAGAAAATGGAATAAGGAAGTGCAGATGTATCTATTAGACCAAGGGACTCTAGAGATGGTTCTACACCCCCCACCTCTTCCCTGGGGACCCCAAGAAGAGTGGTATCATAGGAAAGCATACACCACTCTGCTGAGTTCACTGGATATTAACTTGTACTCCAGCATTCCAGATGGGCTCAAAGCTAGTGAAGTTTGGCGGTTATTATACAATTTATTCAACAGCGACACCATCGGTTCGATCACCAGACTCACAACTGAGTTTTATACAACCAAACTCAAGTTTGGGGCTAGTATGCCTGAACACCTAGGAAAATTGAAGACGCTTAGGGTAGAACTGATGTCCAGAGACTACCCTGTAAATGATGTGAACATGGTCGCTGTCATTCTGGCTTCCCTGGACATAAGTTGGAGCAGTTTCATTGTTTCACTGGAGGGGACAACGAAGGAAGCCATGACTCTGTCCTACCTCACAGGGAGGCTCATTGAGGAAGACAGTAGGCGGAGAGATGCAGGAGAATACGACAAAGCCACCATACAGCGAGCCAGCAGGAGGCACCACAGCTCAGAGCAGGTTAATGCTCTACTTAAGTGTTTCATCTGTGGCTCTGAGGGGCATCTGAAGAAAGACTGCCCCCATCACCAGCAAGGCCCCAGGCGTGGTCCCAATCAAGGAAGGGGCAAGGGGCAAGGAAGGGGGCGTGGCGGGGGCAAAGGCAGTGCCAAGGGCAATTTTGTGCGTACTTGTGCTCTCACCCCCACCACAAAGGCTGATAGCCCCACTGACTTATGGTTACTGGACTCTGGAGCTTCATCTCACATAACCAATATGAAACAAGGGTTTAAAAGGTTAAAGAAAATTAACTCATCTGTCAAGGTGGCCAATGGCGATAAGGCTTTGGTTGTTGGGGAGGGCACTGTTTCTGTACCCGGGCTGGGAAAAGTTGATGGGGTTTTACATGCTCCCTCCATTGCCAACAACCTATTAAGCATCATCAAATTATGTGACGATGACAGGGTGGAAGTTTTATTTCGCAAAGGGGGAGGTCATGTCACCCGGAACCAGAGGGTCATTGGAAGTATTGCCATCATAAATGGTTTACCATACTTCTCCCCTGAGAACCCAGCCACAGAGGACAGTCCACCGGGTGCCACCTCAGAAGGGGCCTGCGCACGGAAAGAGAGGAAGCCCCCACAGCCAGCCCCAAGGCTGTCTAAGGAGCGTAAGGCCGAAGCCGTTGCGCCCAAGCCACCTCAGCCAGCCCCACGGCTTTCCAAGGGCAGTGCAGACAAGAAACCCGAACCTCAGCAGGCAACTAAAGCACCGCCCGAGGCAACCAGAGCCAAGAGGGTGTCAGTGGGGAAGCCGCTCCACGATAAGTGTGCCCATCTCCTACACCGAAGATTAGGTCATGCGAGCTTCCCCGTGGTTAAAAAGATGGGAGAGTTTGCTGAGGGAGTCCAGCTCAAGGATTGTGAGGTGTTCCTGGACTGTGCCATCTGTAAGAGCACAAAGAGGAAGGCGGCCCCCATCCCTAAGGTGTCACTACGTAAGGCCCAATACCCATACCAACTAGTACATGTTGATCTGGTTGGGCCATTCACACCATCCCTAGGGAAGAGACAGTATTTTCTCACTGCCGTTGATGATTTTTCACGGTACGGCCACGTGTATACCCTCACAGAAAAATCCGAAGCTTTTGATGCCATAAAATCACTGTACAACCTCGTAGAGACCCAATATAAGACCAAGATCGCTCAACTCCAGAGCGACCGCGGGGCTGAGTTCATGTCCCGGAAATTTCAGGACTGGGTAAAGCGTAAGGGCATCCGACATTTTCTTACAGCGCCCTTCACCCCTGCCCAGAATGGCGTGGCAGAGAAAAGAAATGGAATCCTGCAAACTATGATGCGTAGTCTGATTGCAGACGCTGGGGTTGCAGAATCATACTGGGCAGAGGCAGTACACTACGCCAATTACACCTTAAACCGCACCTGGAGCAGTGTTGTGGACCAGACCCCATATTTTCTGGTCCATGGTAGGAAACCAAGTCTGGGACACTTGCGTGTATTTGGCTCCTACGCTTGGGTGCACATCCCCAAGCAGCTGCGGAAGAAGGGGAGGTCTGTCTCCCAGAGACTAAGGTTCTTGGGCTATGCTCATGGCTCCAAGGCCTACCGTTTCCTGGGAGAAGAGGGCAGGACTGTGATTTCCCAATCTGCCTCCTTCGAAGAGGACTCCAATTGGACTCAGATCCACTCAAATGATCTGAGCCCATATGTCAGCAAGGACACACCAACCACGACATCACCTGAGACGACCACATACCCTGCCACCGACGAGAGCGAGAAACAAGACGAAGATGCCATCCTACCTGGTTCAGGTGGGGAGGATGAGCCATCCAGTCCCGAGGCGACGCCTCAGAGACCCTCAATACCCAGCACCTGGGACCGAGGGTCTTCACATCCCGGTCGTGAAATGCCAGCTGACAAGGAACCCGCGGAACAAAAAGGCGGTGAGTGGCAGGAGGTCAGGAGATCAAAGCGGTCCAACAAAGGAATCCCGCCAAAGAGAATCGACATTGGGCACATCGCGTCAGTCAACAGCGTTGTGGTCACCCCAAAATCTTTCTCTGACATCCAGGAGCTGCCCATCGAAGAACAGGAGAAATGGCAGCTCGCGATGGAGCAGGAGATGGCGAGCCTGAGAAAGCTCAAGGTCTTCACCCCCCAGCAACCACCAAAGGAGAGGAAAGTCATTGGCACAAGGTGGGTTTTCAAGGCTAAACCACTTGCCAATGGCCTCTACCTGTATAAGGCCCGTTGGGTAGCTCAGGGGTTCGCCCAGCGCTACATGGAGGACTACGTTGAGACCTACTCTCCAACCGTCCGGGCAGAGAGCGTCAAGGCCACCCTCGTAACTGCAGCCGCTCTGGGGGAGGAAGTCTTCCAGTTCGACATCCAGACGGCTTACCTCCACGCCAACTTGGACCGGGAGATCTACGTGAGGGCCCCTCCTGGCTACCAGCAGGAAGGGGAAAACACATGGCTACTTCAAAAAGGGTTATATGGCCTCAAGCAGTCGGGGAAACTATTGTATGACTGCCTTAGAAAAAGTTTAGAACGAGTTGGTTTCAGTGCATCCCATGCAGATGAATGTGTTTTCACACGCAACTCCAAGGGTACCACAGAACGGGTGTTAGTTTATGTGGACGACCTCCTATATGTAGGGCCTGACAAGGAAGGGTGTGACGAATTTGCCAAGGCCCTGGGAGAAAAGTTTACCCTGAAGTCTTTGGGACGGGTTGACAAGTACTTGGGTGTGCACATCTTGGCCACTAAGGGGGGGTTCGCCCTATCTCAAAAAGAAAAGATTGAGGAGTTACTGGCCAAATGTAAAATGGCAGAATCTAACCCAACGCGTAGCCCGATACAAAGTGACTATTACAATCACAATCACAAGCACAGTCCTGAGTTCACAGATAATAAGCTTTACAGATCTGTGATTGGCTCCTTGCTATACATCAGCAATTGGAGCAGGCCTGACATAGCCTTAGCTGTGAATCTACTGTCCAGGCATGTGGAACAGCCAAAGGATTTCCACTGGACTGCTGTTAAGAGGGTACTTAGGTACCTCAGGGGCACGACCGATGCTCTCCTTGTGCTAGAACCAGAGAAAGGGGAGACGGCCCAGCTCTCTGCTTACTCGGACGCAGACTGGGCTGGTGACACTAAGTGTAGACGGAGCACCTCTGGTTTCCTCATATTACTAAATGGCTGTCCTATCCATTGGCATGTTAGGCAGCAAAAATTTGTTTCTTGCTCCACGGCCGAGGCGGAATATGCCAGCCTCTCAGACACGGCCAATGATTTGATTTGGTTCGATGCTCTGATAACGAGCATCTGGGCACCTCCTCCTCTGCCCATCCAAATTCAAGAGGATAATATGGCTGCAATTGCAATCTCGGGGGCATATGCAGTGGGCTCTAGGTCCCGCCACATAGACATACGCTACAAAAATGTCAGGCAACTTGCCAAAATGGGGTTTGTACATGTTGAGCATTGTAATACAGATGACCAGATAGCTGATCTGTTCACCAAACCTGTTCCCATTGACCGGCACAACCTTCTGTGTAAGCGTTTGTGTTTGGTCTTCTGAAAGTGTTTATGCATGTCCATGACACCTGCTCGCCCCCTCACACACATTCACTGGTCCCTGTCATTCGCTGGCAAGAAGGGGAATTGTTAGATGTTTTTGTGCCAGCCATGGCAGTTCCCAAAAAGGTCATCAGATGGGAGCAAAGAAGCATCTTTGCCCCCACTGATGGGTCAGGGGTCCCCGACCCCTGCAGCCCCATTGGTGAGAGAGTTTTATGATAAGGGAGGGACTGAGGACCCCCATAAATACCTCTGCTCAGGGGCTGCTCCCCTCTCTAGCCCCAGTCTCTCTAGTCTCTAGTTTCTCTTTGTTCTTTCTTCTACTTGCTAGCTCATCCACGAGCTCAATCCAGGCATGGAGGCCTCCATGCCAGGGAATTCTTTCTATTTACTCTACGTTGAATAAAGCTTTAAATGATTGCATCCCTGCGTGCTGCTTTTTACTTGGAAGCTCCTTAACGAACCATCGACTTCGTGAGACCATCTCACAAAAAAGAAAAAAGAAAAAAGAAAAAAAAGAAAAGAAAAGAAGGAAAGAAAAATATTTGTTCCCAAAACCACCCCCGATAACTGGCTGCCGCTCCTTTCACTTCTGCTTAGCACCCCGCCGGCGCGCTCACTCAGAAAGTCTTTAAACTCACTTCCACTCTTTCTCACTTCCCTGCTTTTTCTCAAACTGCCGAGTCATTGGCTTCGGGGCTGCCAAACTGCGGCCCTCTTTCAAGCCTCCGGATCCTCGGGGTGCTTTCCTTTTTCCAGCGAGGTGATTGCATCACACCTTGCCTCCAAAGATGCCCCCTCTGCTCCTCCCAGCCTCTCCAGGGCTGGAAACGGCAGAATATTGCCACAGGAGGCCTGAAAAACAACAAGAGGCTCGGCCGTCTATCGCCTCTCCTCCCAAGGCAGCGCCATCTCGGACTCCAGCTCCAGGCTGAGAGTTCTGCAGTGCATCAGAACCTTCCTCTGACACCAAAGGCTCTCCAAACCCCTCCTTCTCCTCCTCTTCAGAATTATCCGACTCAGCTGCTGGAACCACAGGCTGATGCTGAATCACAACACCAATCCCCATCATCCTCATCAGTGACATGCCTCTCTCTCCACTCCATCAGGGGTCTTGGAGGGCCCAGCATGTGGTTTTGGCCAGCGTCTGGGTTGGTGAGCGCTGAGCTGTGCCACCATTTGCTGGATTTCCCTGGGGCCGCTGCTCCCTGGCCTTCACTCACCGGGGCTGCTGGTCATGCCTCTCGCACTTTATTATTTATTTATTTTATTTATTTTATTAGTTGAATTTATATACCGCCCTATTCCCGAAGGACTCAGGGCGGTTAGGCCTCACCACTGGCTGGGCCTCTCCACCTTCAGCAGAAACTGCTGGCTCGGCAACCTCACATTTTACAAATACTTTTTCTCTGCAAATAGTCCAAATCTCATACAAGCCATCCTGTTTTACCCAATTTGGATTTAATTACATTGGTACATAGCTCTAGTTTCATCATATCTCTGTAATATGAGAAACTAATGTAATTTAAATTCTAACTTCAACCAAAAGTATAATCTAGAAAAATAGTTTGTTAATTCACACCTCAAGAAGTCCAGCATTTGTAATCACTACCAACTACCAGCAAAGAAAGAAAGGGACAGAGTTGCTCGGCTATAAATTCACAGACTTTCTTGAGGAATATTTAAACTAAACAGCGGTGACAGTGAGTTAAGTGATACAGAACATCCCTGTCCTCGGCAATCTAAAAATTATAGGGCTATCAGTGCATGTAACAAAGATGTGTGTGTGGACAAGAATATCAACCTTGCTGTCAAGCAAAATCAAGCTTCTAATAGCGAGTGCCACACAAAGTGCACTAACCAAATAGGTGGTAAGACAATAGGGGAACTCAGGCAACACACAGGTCGTGTAGAAAGTAAACACAGGGTCAGTCATAAAGGACTCAAATGTCTATACACCAATGCACAGAGTATGAGCAATAAACAGGGTGAACTAGAAATTCAGATTAATGAGGGCAGATATGATATTGTCACCATTACGGAAACATGGTGGGATGAAACCCACAAATGGAACACACAGCTAGAGGGATTTAAATTATTTAAAAGAAACAGACCAAATAAGAGAGGAGGTGGAGTTGCTCTCTATATAAGAAATAACTACATCTCTACAGAAATAGAGCACAACAATGATGAAAGCTGTAAACTTGAATGCATTTGGGACATTGCCATAGGGGTATACTATAGGCCACCCAACCAAACAGAGGTAATAGATGAACTTTTTGCTAGTCAGCTAACTAAGGTATGTAGGAAGCGCATCACAATAGTAATGGGGGACTTTAACTACCCTGACATCAACTGGGAGACAAACTCTGCATCAAGTGGAAGATCAGACAGATTCCTGACAAACCTAGCAGACAACTTTGTCACCCAAAAAGTAGAGAAGGGAACTAGGGGGTTAGCCATTTTGGATCTAATTCTCACTCACAGAGATGAAATGATAGAAGGTGTTGAAGCCACAGGAACCTTGGGAGAAAGTGATCATGCAATATTTGAATTCAACATTATGGAAGCACAAGCAATAGAATACAGTCAAACTAGAGTCTTGGACTTTAAGAGAGCTAATTTCAATAAACTTAGAGCTTGGGAAGGATTCCATGGATGAGAATCGTCAAGGGGAAAACAACTCAAGTAGCTTGGGAAATTTTGAAAAGTGAGATAATAAAAGCCCAGTCTAGCACAAAACCAACAAAAAGGAAAAAATAACAGCTCTCAAAAGAAACCAGCATGGCTGCATAAAGAACTCTCTGATAAATTGAAAGATAAAAAGGACAAGTATAGAAAGTGGAAACGGGCACATAACTAAGTTAGAATATCAGCAAATAACCCGAACCTGCAAAGACGAAGTGAGGAAAGCTAAGGCTCAAAATGAACTAAGGCTTGCGACCAAAGTCAAAAATAACAAAAAAGCTTCTTTCAACATGTAAAAAACAAGAAAAAAGTTAAGAAAATGATTGGTCCATTAGTGGGTGAAAGTGGCAAAAAGGTGACAAGCAACAGGGAGAAAGCATAACTATTTAACTTGTTTTTTGCACCTGTCTTTACACAAAGGGAAAAAACAGATCAACCTATCAAAAATAGTGCCATAAAAAACAGAATAGAAAGACAAGTTAAGATAGGCAAGAAAATGGTAAGTGAGCACCTGTCCAGCCTAGATGAGTTCAAATCACCAAGACCAGATGGATTACACCCCAAGGTTCTCAAGGCAGACGTGATCTCAGAACCACTGAACTATATTTTTCAAAGATCCTGGAGCACTGGGGAACTACCAGAGTACTGGAAAAGAGCTGATGTAGTTTCCACAAAGAAGAGGGAGGCAAGCTATTGTCCAAAGCGCCTGAAGGCAGGACAAGAAGCAACGGATGGAAACTAATCAAGGAGAGAAGCAACCTAGAACTAAGGAGAAACTTCCTGACAGTTAGCACAATTAACCAGTGGAAGAACCTGCCTCCAGAGCTGTGAATGCTCCAACACTGGAAGTTTTTAAGAAGAGACTGGCCAGCCATTTGTCTGAAATGGTATAGGGTTTCCTGCCTGAGCAGGGGGTTGGACTAGATGACCTCCAAGGTCCCTTCCAACTTTACTATTATGATTATGATTATATCAGAATTTCCTTCATCTTCCATTGTTAACAATTCTACAATTGGAGATGATGTTCAGAATTGGAAAAGGGTGCTCACTCCATGTATCTCTCCCTTATGTGTCATGTAACATAACTGGTAAAATTCTCCATCATCATATCCTGATGAAAAGCAGAATGAAAGCACATGCTTGTTCTTATCTACACATTGCATCATTGTTGTAAATAAAAGAAAGCAGTTTCTTCTTGTAATACTGTAATCACTTTTTCTTGATGTTCCCTTTCTCTTATCCACTTTATTCCATTTTCTTACATTCCAAGGATGGAAAAGAAATAAAGGGCACAAATACTACTACAGGTAGTCCTCGACTTACAACAGCTCATTTAGTGACCATTTGAAGTTACAACGGCACTGAAAAAAGTGACCTATGATAATTTTTCACTCTTACAACCATTGCAGCATCCCCATGGTCACATGATCAAAATTCAGACGCTTGGCAACTGACTGATATTTATGAAGGTTGCAGTGTCCCAGGGTCATGTGATTATCTTTTGTGACATTGTAACAAGCAAAGTCAACAGGGAAGCCAGATTCACTTAGCAACCATCTTGCTAACTTAACAACTGCAGTGATTCATTTAACTATGGCAACAAAGGTCTATCTTAGCAACATAAATTTTGGGCTCAGCTGTGGTCATAAGTCAAGGACTACCTCTTTTTCAGGTTTATTTTTAAGCCAAGTGGTTCTCCTGCTTTGTGCAGCTCTTCTATGTGTCTTTGTGGCTCTTCTGGGTCTTGTGAGAAGAGAACATCATCTGCAAATCTTAAATGATTTAAATAGGTGCCATTGATTTTTGTTCCATCTTTTGCCCAGTCTAGTTTGCAAAATACTTCTTCAAGGCAGGATGAGAAAAGGATAGGTGATATTGTATCACCTTGTCATATACTTAGTTCTGTGTTGATTTCCCCCCTTCATGGATTACTGCCTTGTCGTGGCGAAGGGGCTTGCGTAATTCAATGAAGCTATGAGCTATGCCGTGCAGGGCCACCCAAGACGGAAAGGTCATAGCAGAGAGTTCTGACAAAACGTGATCCACTGGAGAAGGAAATGGCAACCCACTCCAGTATCTTTGCCATGAAAACCCTATGGACAGTACCAAAAGGCAAAACGATATGACGCTGGAAGATGAACCCCTCAGGTCGGAAGGTGTCCAATATGCTACTGGGGAAGAGCAGAGGGCTAGTACTAGTAGCACCAGAAAGAATGAAGCGACTGGGCCAAAGCCGAAAGGACGTTCAGCTGTGGATGTGTCTGGTGGTGAAAGGAAAGTCCGATGCTGTAAAGATTCTTTCTCCATAGGAACCTGGAATGTAAGATCCATGAATCAAGGAAAGCTGGACGTGGTCAAACAAGAGATGACAAGACTGAACATCAACATCTTAGGTATCAGCAAACTAAAATGGACAGGAATGGGTGAATTTAATTCAGATGACCATCAGGTATACTATTGCGGGCAAGAATCCCTCAGAAGAAATGGAGTAGCCTTCATAGTCAATAAAAGAGTAGGAAAAGCAATACTGGGATATAATCCTCAAAATGACAGAATGATCTCAGTTCAAATCCAAGGCAAACCATTCAATATCACAGTAGTCCAAGTCTATGCCCCAACCACCGGTGCTGAAGAGGATGAAATTAACCGGTTCTATGAAGCCCTACAGCACCTTATAGAAATAACACCAAAAAATGATGTTCTTATCATCATGGGGGATTGGAATGCTAAAGTAGGAAGCCAAAAGATAACTGGAATAACAGGCAAATTTGGCCTTGGAGTACAAAATGAAGCAGGGCACAGGCTGATAGAATTTTGTCAAGAGAATACGATGGTCATAGCAAACACTCTTTTCCAACAACCCAAGAGACGGCTCTACACATGGACATCACCAGACGGTCAACACAGAAATCAGATTGACTATATGCTCTGCAGCCAAAGGTGGAGAAGCTCTATACAGTCAGTAAAAACAAGACCAGGAGCTGACTGTGGCTCAGACCATGAGCTTCTTGTTGCAAAGTTTAGGCTTAAACTGAAGAAAGTAGGGAAAAGCACTAGGCCAGTCAGGTATGAATTAAATCATATCCCTGTTGAATATACAGTAGAGGTGACAAATAGATTTAAGGAATTAGATCTGATAGACAGAGTGCCTGAAGAACTGTAGCCAAGAAATTAAAAGACGCTTGCTCCTTGGGAGGAAAGCCATGGAAAATCTAGACAGCACACTAAAAAGCAGAGACATCACCCTGTCAACAAAAGTGCTGTAGTCAATTTTGCTTGTTTACCCAGATGGACTCTTCCATGTCCATTTTCTCCTAGCTTTTTTCTTGTAAACTGAGTTCATGATATAAAGTTCCTGTCCTTCAGCAAAATCTACTAGTCTTTCACCTCTTCCCAGCCCCGTCCGGAGGAGCAGGGAAAAACACAGCCGGAACGAGAGCCGAGTCCACAGGAAGAGTTTATTGTGAAGCAAACAGCAAACAGCAATCCAAAAGAAAGCGAAGTCAGCGTTGGCTGCTACCTGCAACCAACGCTGTTAAATACCCACCTAAGGCAGACGCCCAAACCCCAACCAAACACGCCTACATCCGCCCGTCCCCTATTTACACCCCGCCCTTTCCTGACAATGTCTTTTGCCTCAATCCCTGACTCCCGACGCTCTCCGCCCGCCAGGTAAGCTCCCATCGAGCTTTGAGGCCACAACCCCGTGTCCCGCCACCTCCCGTCACCACGCCCACCTCCCACCCGAGTATAGCCCCCGCCCACCCCCCACGGGCTCTGGTGTTGACACAGCCATGCCAGCAGGCTCAAAGGCCAGAGCCCCTTGCCGCGCGCTCCAGGGAATATGAGTCTGTATCTGTCGCCCAGCCGGCCTGCCGTTGCCGTGCTCCACGGTCCGCACCGCATCCAGGTTCGTTGCGGCGCGGACGGGCCCATTGTCATCAGAGGAAGCCACGGAGCCCGCCGGTACCGAGCGGGACCCGGCAGGGCTCTCCTGCACATGCGCGCACCGACCAGCTAACGAGGAAACCCCATTGGCGGCTGTCATGATGTGTTGAGGAGCCGCAGCGAGCCGGGAGGTTGAGGGTGGCACCTGGAGCTTGAGAGGCGCGTCCGAGGCGGGGTGGGTAAGTCCTGTGCACCTTGCTGGACGTCGGGCCCCTGCTGACTGTCGGGCCCGCGGGGCGCAACACCTCTATTATCTCGTTCACCACTTCCATATGGGCCGGTTGCTTTTTCTGCAGGTATTCTTCCTGTTCTTGCATTAAAGTCACCCATTAGTATTTTGTATCAGCATTTTTCTTTGTCTTCAAGGTGGGCCACATCCTTGTAAAACTCTTCAACATCATCATCACTATAGCTTATTGTTGGCACGTAAGCTTGGATGATTTGAAGCTTGTATTGTTTGTTCAATTGAACGATGCATTGAGCTGCTTTGACATACTTTAAAATTTTACTAGAATCTTTCAGCTTTTGGTTGATGAGAAAACCAACTCCGCCACATCATCCATCTTCGGTACCTCTAGTGTAGAGTAAATGCCAATCCTATCAAGTTCAACTAAATTTTCGCCTTTTCTTTGTGTTTCACATAATCCAATGATATCCCAATGCATATTGTTGAGTTCAATCAACAGTTCTTCTAGTCGAGTGTCCATTTTCATTGTTCAAATATTGACCTAATACCTAATAAGGTAAAGGTAAAGGTTCCCCCGCACATGCGTGCTAGTCGTTTCTGACTCTAGGGGCCGGTGCTCATCTCCGTTTCAAAGCCCAAGAGCCAGCGCTTGTCCGAGGACGTCTCTGTGGTCATGTGGCCGGCATGACTAGACGCCAAAGGCTCACGGAACGCTGTTACCTTCCCACCGGAGTGGTCCCTATTTTTCTACTTGCATTTTTACGTGCTTTCGAACTGCTAGGTTGGCAGAAGCTGGGACGAGTAACAGGTGCTCACTCTGCTACGCGGCACTCGGGATTCGACCCGCCAAACTGCCGACCTTCTGATCGACAAGCTCAGCATCTTAACCCACTGAGCCACCGCCTCCCTTAGGTAATACCTAATACCCCTGCCCATTTTCCCCAAAGAACAACTCTGTGGGATCGGTTGGGTTGACAGAGTGTGACTGGTCCAAAGTTACCCAGCCAGATTCCAAGCCTAAGACAAACCTAGAGTTCAGAATCTCCTGTTTTTCAAGCCAAATCCTTAACCCCTCCATCAAACTGTCTCTCCAGTATATATTACATAGATAGAAGATAAAGACAACACTCTCTTCTATTAGTCACCAGTACTGCTGTAAGAGATACAGTAACAAAGAAAACAAATCTGAAAACAACAACAACAATGAATTCATATTGACAGGTATTCTGACAATTAGTCAACCATCAAAACATGGGGTAAACTGAACCCATCCATAATGCAGATCTTTCTATCCTAATTCTTTAAGAACAGTGATTCTTAAAGCTACGTTTACATTCAGGGTAACTTCCTGAAATGTGAAATATCTAAGGGGCTGCCACAAAGAAGAGGGAGTCAAGCTATTCTCCAAAGCGCCTGAAAGCAGGACAAGAAGCAATGGATGGAAACTAGTCAAGGAGAGAAGCAACCTAGAACTAAGGAGAAACTTCCTGACAGTTAGAACAATTAACCAGTGGAACAACCTGCCTCCAGAGGTGGTGAATGCTCCAACACTGGAGGTTTTTAAGAAGAGACTGGACAGCCATTTGCCTGAAATGGTATAAGGTTTCCTGCCTGAGCAGGGGGTTGGACTAGATGACCTCCAAGGTCCCTTCCAACTTTATTATTATTATTATTATTATTATTATTATTATTATTATTATTATT
>JAKJMR010011124.1:22248-49401 GCA_024449315.1 Daboia siamensis | reverse complement strand
TTTCCCTGTACTATGCGCTTGAGGGCATCCTTTGTTGTCCGCACGAATCGTTCTGCCAATCCGTTACTGGCAGGGTGGAAGGGAGCCGAGGTGGCGTGCCTAATCCCCAAGGTCCTCAGGAACACCTGGAAATCCGAGGAGGTAAATTGTGTTCCATTATCTGACACGATTACATCAGGCAGACCATGTGTAGCAAACATCCCCCTCAATGCTTGAATGGTTCCTGCTGAAGTCATGTTGCCCACCGGCACCACCTCCAGCCATTTAGAATGGCTGTCTACTGCTACCAGGAATGTGTGACCTTGGAATGGGCCTGCATAGTCTATATGCACCCTGGACCATGGTGAGTGTGTTTCCTCCCACTTGTGGACTGGTGCATGTGGTTGTTCTGGCCGTGTCCTCTGGCATGTGTAACACCCTGCTACTAGTTCTTCTATCTCCTTGTCCAACCCTGGCCACCACAGGTAGCTCCTTGCCAGGGCCTTCATTCTTACTATTCCTGGGTGGTCTTCGTGTATTGACTGGAGGGCCCTTTCTCTCAGCCTCGTGGAGATGATGACTCTACTTCCCCACAAGAGGCATCCCTTGTGAGTGGACAGTTCATGCCTTCTGGAGAAGTACGCAATGAACTCTTGCCCTGGTGATTTGTCCTGCCACCCACTGCTCACCCATGATTGTACCCTGCTCAAAACCTTGTCCTTGGGGGTCTCTGTGGCTATGTCCCTTCCGTTGAGGGGGCATTCTGGCAGTTGCTGTATTGCCAGTATTTGGACAGCCGGTGCTGGGTCTGGCTCAGTGTCCCTTAGGGGAAGTCTGCTGAGGCCATCGGCGTGCCCCATCTCTTTGCCTGGCCTGTGTACCAGTTTGCATGAGTATGCGGATAGGAATATGGACCAGCGTAGCATCCGGGGTGACAGGATCTGTGGTGTCTGCTTCTCTGTTGTAAATAACCCTAATAATGGCTTATGGTCTGTTAAATTAGAAATTCCCTACCATAAAGGTAATCATGAAATTTCTTTACCCCTGCAACCACTGCTAGTGCCTCCTTGTCTATCTGGGCATAGTTCCGCTCTGCAGCTGACAGGCTCCTGGAGTAGTAGGCGATGGGGGCCTGAGTTCCATCCTCCCTTAAATGGCTGAGGACTACCCCAATCCCATAAGGGTATGCATCGCAAGCAAGGCAGATTGGCTGGTCCTCCCTGAAGTGGGTGACTGTGGCATTGCTTGCTAACAGGTTCTTCAGTGTTTTGAATGTGTTAGCGTGTTTGTCAGTCTAGTCCCAGGATGCTTGCTTGTCAAGCAACCTGTGTAGGGGCTCTGCAATCGTAGCCTTGTGTGGCAGGAATGCATGATAAAAATTGAGGAGGCCCAGGAATGCCTGCAACTCAGGCTTGTTCTTGGGAGTAGGGGCTTCTTTGATTGCCCTGACTTTGGATTCAGATGGGTGGATGCCTTGAGCATCAATCCTGAACCCCAGGAACTCTGTCTCAGTTACCTCAATCTTGCATTTCTCCCTTTTGAGCTTCAACCCTGCACCCCTGAACCTCTCAAGTACTGCCTTCAATCGGGCTGCCAGTATGTCCTCGGAGCTGGCTGCAATCAGGACGTCATCGAAATAGGGGCAAACTCCTGGTATTCCCTTGAGGGTCCTTTCTATCACCTCCTGGAATATTCCAGGAGCCACACTGACCCCAAACTGCAACTGGTCTACCCAGAATGCCCCCTTGTGTGTGATGATTGTTTGTGCTCTATCAGCCCCTGGGTCTACCAGCAGCTGCTGATAAGCTTGGGCAAGATCCAGTTTAGCGAACAACGACCCGCCTTGCAGGGACGCCAGAATGCTGTTTACTGCAGGAACCGGGTATGAATGAGTGCTCAGAGCCCGGTTGATTGTCCCCTTATAGTCGGCACAAATTCTAATTTCGCCATTTGCCTTGAGCGGCGTTACAATGGGGGTTTCCCATTCCGCTCCATCGACTGGTGTTAGCACCCCCTGGTCTACCAGCTTATCCAATTCCCGCTCTATCTTGTGCTTTACCGTGAACGGAACCCTCCTAGCCTTCATTGTTATGGGTTGCACCTGGGGGTCTAACTTAAATGAGATTGGGGGACCTGTGTACCTTCCCAGCTGCCCGTCGAACACGTCCGCAAAATCCTTGCAGACAGCTTCAAGGGAAAGGCAGCTCCGCGTCTGGTTAATCCCTGTGATTCCGATGCCCAGCACGTTAAACCACCCTAACCCCACGAGGCTGGTCCACTGGCCTTTGACGACCAGTACACTTAATTTGCCCTCGAACCCCTTGTACTGAACCCTCACCAACGCCTCCCCCCGGACGTTAATGGGTGAATTTTGAAAGTCAGAGAGGGTCAGTCTGGATGGCCTCAAGGGAACCCGTTGGCCGCTCCACTTGCAAATCTCCTTAAACTTTCTGGCGGAGATGATGGACATGGCTGACCCTGAGTCCAGCTCCATCATGCAGGGGACCCCTTGCACTTTCACCCTCAATTTTATTTTTGGGGTTAGCGCCGCAGGGGCCCCTGTTAGATAAATGCCCGGCCGTCCCGCCGTGTGGCTGACCATCAGTCCCGGCAACCGCTCCCCGGTACCTGTAGCGAACTGGAACTCTGCTTCCACCTCGTGCAGGCTATCCCGCTGCTTGCTCCTGCAGACTGCCGCAATGTGCCTGGTTTTCCCGCATGCTCGACACTTGGCCAACTTGAAATGGCAGGTAGACCAGGAATGCTGTCCTCCGCAGCTGGCGCAATGGGTAGACCGGGAGCTGTTCGTGCCGCAGCCGGAACACTGGGTAGACCGGGGTTGTCTGCAGCCACTGTGCTGGGTAGACCAGGGGCCGCAACCGCAATGCTGGGTAGACTGGGGCCGATTCGTGCCGTAGCTGAAAAGATGGGTAGACCGGAGGCCGTTTGCTCCGCACCTGCACTCCTGGCATCTTGCGTCTGCCGCGGCTGGTCTTGGCTGCCTCACGTGGTCTCGGTTGGAGGTGACGGGTCGCTGTTGTCGGTGGATGGCATCCACTTCTAACTCTGTCCTGTCCGCGTTGCTGCAACCGCTCAACTGGTGGATGGATCCGCCTTCCCTCACGTGGGACTCCTTGGCCGCGTCCCAGGCTAGGAATTCCTCTTGGACATCCCTCAGGGTCAGCTTCTGCTTTGCAAAAATTTTCTGGCACAGCTTCCTGTCCCTCAACCCGCAGATGATCTGATCCCGCAGCCGGATCTCTAAATTCTCAAAATTACAGAGGCGAGCTGCCTGCCTCAGGGCGGCCATGTATTGCTTGGCAGACTCACCTGGCCGCTGGTCCCGCTTCTCGAAACGATACCGCCAGGCGATCTCGGACATCTCGGGCTTGAAGTGCTCAGTCAGTTTTGCCAGAAACTCATTGTACCTGATGGAGTGGATGTCGTCGGGTGCACAGAGACCGACCGCTAGCTGGTACGTTTCCATGCCGCAGCTGCAGAGTAGCGCCGCCGCTCTCTGCCGGTCATCTTTCACCCCGTTTGCCTGTAGGTAGCACTCGAGCTGCCCCATGAAGGCTTCCCATCCTCTGGGCGGTTGCTATTGAAAAGGGGATACTGACCCAGTTGTGCCATTCCGTCTCAGTCATCCTGTGTCTCAGTCCGGGGCTGCCGATTGGATTCCGTCCACGGCTAGCGTTGTCCGGTGCAGGATCCCACCTTCGTCGCCAGTGCAATGTCGCATGGTTGAACGGAGAGACGGACACTTGAGCTGGGTAGTATTTCTTTATTGAGTCAGAAATGAAGCTGGAGCAAAGGGGTTACCTGGCGTCTCTTTATACCTGCCAGGTGAATGGTGACCAATAGATTTGAACCTGGGCTTCCCGCTAGTGCAGGTGGCCAATGGATTTAAACCCTGGCTTCCCGCCAAAGCTGACCATGCCCTGGGGCTGTCAACGACTCGCTCTATTCAGGCTTTCCCGCCAAAGCGGTTATAGCCTGGAGCTGTCCAGCCCCCTGCTGTGCTGACATTTCCGTGTATGCTTTAAAGGCATACACTACAGTTTTGGTGCCTTGCTATAAATATGAGACCTTGGCATTAAGATAGTGGGCATCTTAAAATAACCAGCACTCCAGAACTCTCAAGGCAAATTGAAACGTTGGTGTGCCAGACACCAGGACAGTGTTTGGAGATGAAAAAAATAACATTTTGTGTGCATTTGAATATTCCTGAGGGCTGAAATCTGATCTGAGCAATGACTACTGAAGGAGGCTTTGTACTTATAAAAAAGGACCATAAAAAACTATTAAAAGCCTAGTACCTATGCATCCGTGTGTTCCATGTATATATGTGCTGTGGAACAAAGGCAAAAGAATGCAAAAAAGGGAGCTGAGTGATAGAAAAAAAAGGGGACACCAAATATATTCTGAACCTTCTATCTATAACCCAGTAGGTCATGAGTTGCTAAAGAGTGAGTCGGCACCACTGAAGTCACACTTCTAACAAGCAGCAAGATGGTGCAATTTTTCACAGAAGTCATCAAGTTCAAATGACTCACTGTGAGGTGTTTTTCCTCATTATGAAAAGGTGAAAACAAAGGTAGCCAATGCTGTGATTCTTCAAATGGTAAAACATCTTAGACCACTGTTGGAAATGGATGGTGTGAGGTTTAAGTGTCCAACTTTTTTTTCTTGCACATACAGATCTACCTCTGATTAGTTTAAGAGACCCTCCAGAGCATAACTGATATACTTGGGGGGTGGGTTGCCAAGAAGAAAAATAATTAGCATTTCTGGCTGCAGTTGACAGCATTGAAAGTTTTTGATATGAACATAGGGAACAATATCATTCTTTTCATGTGGAGATCATAATACTTATGTGTTATTAGTACTATTAGAACATAGGCGAACTGCCAGGATTATTCAGTAAAATGACATGAAACACAATGAGCACTTAGAAATATGGTAAATAACTCTGGGCTCTCTTGCAATAATTATTGGCAGAAAGATGCAGCAATTCAACTATTCTGATTAACGAGAAAATAAGTAACAAAAAATTTCCTACAAAAATTGTGTTCTCCCTTAAACGCAATGAGGTTCCTTTTGTACAGATAGAAAATGTTATTCTTGCTTATACACACAAACCTTGCATGACTCGGATTTTGTCATGCAAAAACAGATTTTCCAAGCTTTGTTTGAAAAGGAAGAATTACTCTAGTTTGTATTTCCAAGCAAAATTAAAGTATTTTAAATTGCAGCTATTAGTGTGCAGAGGATCTTAAATGAATCCATCAGCATTTAAAGACTAGGTATGTCAAATTTTTGCAACAAGATTTTCTAAATTCATGGTTCATCTGGGTTTATATTCATTGTATGATTTGACATGAAATGATGTACTTTAATATGCTCCATTTCAGAACTTGCTATTTAGAGGTCTACTACAATAGAAATATTGGAAGCTGCCCAGAGACTGACATAAGATAGGCAGTTATATAAATGTTTTAAATAAATAAATAAATGGTAAAACTTGCAAACTATAAAAAAACCTCCTAATTGACATATTTTAGTTTTATAAGCAAAATTAGGTAAATTATTTCCCATTTCACTTGATACAGGTAGTCCTCAACTTACAACAGTTCATTTAGTGACCGTTCAAAATGACAATGGCACTGAAAAAAGTGACTTATGACCAACCTTTGTAGTGTGCCCATGGTCATGTGATCAAAATTCAGCTGCTTGGCCACTGGTTCATACTTATGACCATTGTTGTGTCCCAAGGTCAGTGATCACCTTTTGCAACTTTTTGACAAGCAAATTGAATGGGGAAGCCAGTAGTAACTTATTAGTAACTGATCAACTGCAGTGATTCACTTAGCAACTGTGGCAAGAAAGGTCATAAAATGGGGCAAAACTCACTTAACAAATGTCTCACTTAACAACAAAAATTTGGAGCTCAATTGTGTTCATAAGTCGAGGACTACCTGTACATTATTTTCCCGTTTTGGTTTTCATGCTTGTTCTCATTCCTCTATTGCTTAATCTACTGTACATATGATACACCGTGAGGGTCAAACTGGACTATCGTAGGCAACCATCTTCATTTTAACAAAGTGCCATCATTGATGTCAGCACTGAGCATACATTTTTGAGGAATCTGTGAACTGTCCTGGATTACCGTTCAGAGTTATTTGCTGAGATGGGCAGTCATACAAACTGAAGAAATAAATAAATCAGAGTTAAGTAGTTGCTAATATTTTTTAAAAAGAAACATGCATTGTGCCAAGTAAGTATATATGTGAGAAGACAGGATGGATTGGTAACAATAACAAAAGCAGAGAATCAGGGGAGGAAGGTCCAGTGTAAAAGCTTTGATAATCTATGGCATTATGCCAAGGACTATGTCATTGTCATTATCTTAGAAGAGCCGTGGTGGTGCAGTGGTTAGAATGCAGCATTGCAAGCAGTTCAAGTCTCACCAGCTCAGCCTTCCATCCTTCCAAGATTGGTAAAATGAGGACACAGATTGTTGGGGGCAATATGCTAACTCTGTAAACTACTTAGAGAGGGCTGTAAAGATCTGTGTATGTAAGTCTAAGTGCTATTGCTATTACTATTGCTGTCTTTTGTTTTATGAAGATTAGTCTTTTATTAGTGGGTACAGAACTGCATATTTAGATATGCAGTAAATATTTAAATATGTAAAATGTTTGCCTCTAGTCAGCCCTACGGGAACATTACATAAGCAAAATTCTACTTCTGAAATTCTGCACATCTCTGCAATTTCTTTGTCCTACAGAGTGTCCTTGCACAGCCATATCTGTATTCCATTTGTTAAGTCCATACTTTGTGCCAGTTACGCTGCACAGAGATTGTTCCCAAGGCAATAATTTATGCACCTTGCAAGGAGCAACTTGAGCCACTATATTTCTATAAAGTTCATAGAAATGTGGCTTAGAATGAAAGTAATATTGATATGTATTCTTTATTAATTTCTTCCCTATAGCAAAACTTTGTCTATGAAAAGCCCATAACTGCTACAAGTTCTGTCATTTATTGTGTTTTCAGTTATTTAAAATGCCAGTTCACAAGCTGATGTGAAATGTTGCCCCAAGTGGGATTGAGGATGCTTTATTATGAGAAACAAAAAGCAAGAACTAGCAAACAACTTTGCTATTCTTCATAAACGGTGAATGAATGGCTCCCTGTGCGGTAGACCAAAGTGTTCCTCATGGAAAAAAAATCTTGCCCTGATCATCTGTTTGTTATGCAGTAGAAAGGAAATTCTAAGCCACAATGGATGAACCTAAATTAGCAACCGATTGGTACCTGCTTGAAAATAGTGAGTAAGACAACACCAACTTTCTATGATTTCATTTTTAGATATTACTAGATAACTGATATCCAACTGGGTCGTTTCAGAGATATTTCCTTAGCTAAACAGAAAAACAGAATGAGAGTGGGTGGGCAAAAAAGCAGGGGAAGCAACTTCCAGCTTCCTGCCGGCTTCATCCTTGTCTCCTTGTGGGAAGTTGGCAAAGAAAGCTGCCTTTGCCTCGCCAGCAGACAGGTAAGTGGCTAATGCTGCATGAAGGAGGGAGGGAGCAAGGAATTATGAGATTGCCTGGGAAAACTGTCACAAAATGTTGAAAATGAAGATCATGTGACCACACAGCACCCCAGCATCCAGGAGCACTGAATCAGCCAACCTTTCCAAATTTCAATCCCTCCTGAATCATGGATCCCAAATATTGGACACCTTCTGTACATCTGAGATACAATGGCTCAAAAATGGTTGCTCTGTGATGCACCATTTCTCTCTTTTAAAAGGTCATGACAAGGAGAGTTTTGGTAGTACATACATTTTGAGACTTTATCTTGATTATTTTTTAGATCACACTGACATCTAGTGGTGATACATAAATAGATATATCCAATGATGAAAACTTAAGATATACAAATTGTAACATTCAGTACACTTCACTTACAATATTGTCTGTAAAATTGTGATAGTAGCAGTTCTGAATTACATGGAACTAACAAATTTATCTTAATTATTTACGATCATTACAATTTAAGAAGGCCAACTAGGAGGAGTCAGAAGATACTTTAAAACAATTTTTCTCAAACCTTGATAAATTAGCTAAAATTGGGTACAAGTAAATTTTTTGAGCATAATAACACACAAATTAATGGTTTTGCAGAGCAAATGATATAGCTTAGGTCAGGGATAGGCAACCTCGGCTCTTTTATGGACTTCAACTCCCAGAATTCCTGAATCAGCATAGGAATTCTGGGAATTGAAGTCCATGAGTCATAAAAGAGCCGAGGTTGCCTACCCCTGGCTTAGGTAAAGCAATCAGTGCAAAATGTTATTTGAAGAAAATAAGCATCATTTGGAGTCTATCTGGTTGACAATTCATGATAAATATTCTGTGATCCAATTATTTTTGTTTCCTAGCACCTATATGTGAGAAGAAGAGTTTTCCATTCTTATCTTCATAAAATAAAATTCACAAAACGAAACTGTTTGGTGAACCCCAAAATAGTTTTGAGTAATGAAAAAACAGTTTGGAACCACTGCTTTAATGAATAATAACATGAATGATATTTTTAAAAAAATATTTACTTAGAAGTTTTAGGCAAGTTCACGTAACCTAGTTATGGTGGGCAGGCAGAAATATAAATGACATATTTTCCCTCTCCAAATTGCCACTCAATGATCATATGGATTTTTATAGCCCAGAACTGGCAGTTGATATGCATGCATATATTAACCTGCCTGTGTTATATGCATAAATAGTAAATTATTTAGAATTCAGGAAAATTACTCCACTGCTACTCCAAATGTCAATTCATTTAAAAGAAAAAGAGAGAGAGAAAATAGAAAACACTGAATTAAATAGAAAACTAAATGTTTTATTTTTTTTTTCGTCTTCTTCTCGCATCATTGCCTTTGTCTCTTTCCAGCACATGGGTGAGATGTTCCAGTTTTAAAGTAATAATTCTGACACAATTCTTACAATTTTTCATCTGACATAATCAACCATATTTAATCAGTGATATGGCTGATAATATAGTACCATTAGCAGTTCGGATCTGCCCATCTCTTATTGGCTGATTTAGGCTACCAAAGGCATTGCCTTCCCCTACAGTCTTTGGGGGTTGTCCTCCGTGGTGATTTTGGTGTGGGCTGAATGACCGAGTGAGTTCCAAACACACGTTTATGAAGCACTTATATTTAAACATAGATTAATGCTCTTGAGGAAGCATTAATCCAGAAAAGAGAGCAATGATGGTGTTGAAAGGTTTTAAATGATTACACTAGTTTCTACTGCTTATATTACTCGCAGAATGCTATAGTGCCTGCCCCTGTGCCATTGTGTCTAGTTCACAAAATACTTCCAGCTGTTGCCAGCCATAGCCATCCTCTGCCACCACTGCCATTCCCTTGCAACACAGACAGTGCTCGCTTTCATCAATTGCTCCCTCTAGTTTTGCTCACATACCTCCTCTGTGCCTATTACCCATTTTTTAAATGTGTTCAGTGCTTTTTCAGAAGAACACTGGGCCCATGTGAAGAATTAATCTAACTGATATGGTATTTTTGTCTTGGTCTAAATTAGCCATTCTAAGCCATTCTTCTATACTTGCTCATGTACCACACAATATATAAAGGATTTTTTTGAATTGTGTGCAAATATGTTTTTTTTTTCAATTCATAGCTGACATGACTAACAAGCTAATCAAAGTACTACCAAGGAGAAAAGCACAGCCTCACCAAAACTGACAGGGCAAGTTGTTATGCATATAAAAAGGGAGTAAACCTCACTGCCTACTAGTACTGATAATGTTACCTAGTTGGGTAATGAAATATCTACAGGCAAACAACTAAACTCAGGGAACACCAAAGATTTCACGCTTCATCCCTGAGCTGCAGATATCCTCTTCTATTGGACACAGTGCTATTTCTGGCATTTTTGAGACCTAACAAGGACAGGCAATGAAAGCAGACCAATTTATGCCCACACATTTTTTGTCAGTACATAGCATGGAGAAAAATACATGGCTGTACCCATAGAAAGCAACTATATATCTATTCTTTCTCAAATTTTTATAAGCTTTTAAGCTTGGAGATTTTTTTAGTATAAAAACAAATTTTGAACTAAGGCATCTTGTTAGTAACTAAGCAAAATATTAAAATGCATTCAAACAGAAAAACAGATTTTCCTCTGGAAAACATGGGAGTCTGGGCAAGGATAAGTAATATTTGCTAATACTGTTTTGGAATAATGTTCTACTAAAATATGAGTAGTTGTGCACATTAATAAAACACCATATAGAAATACATAATAGAAAGGCAAATTTCCTGATGTTTCATGTATAATATCAAGATGTTTCATGGATATGTTTAAACTAAGACACAGAAATATGAAAAAGAATTGAGGCAAAATAAAACAATGATTTTCTGCTGTGTTTCTATTTATGTCATCAATACAGAGTAGGTAAGGAAGAAGAAACCAAAAAAGCTGTAATTTGGCATTCACAATCCATTTAATAAATAATGTATTATGTATATGGCACATGGTGATTTGGCATAGGCAGTGGAGAGATTCAAATATGTGAACAACTGGTTCTCTATGTGGATGCTGCTTCCAGAAGTCCATTCTGGGACTGGGCAACAAAAAATTAGCTACCGGTCCTGCCGAAGTGGTGTGAATCGGCTGAATCCCACCAATGGACATAGGTTAGGAAGGGTGTCTGGGGATACCTGGGAGTGTGCAAAAGGTGCCATGTAGGTCAGGGTTGGCATGTAGGGATGATGGAGAGGTGTTTAGGGTTGCTCAAGAGATACCACATGGGTCAGAGAAGGTGGTGGTGGTGGTGGGGTGTTAATAAAAGTATATGGGAGCACACAAGTGCCATGCAATTCAGGAAAGCACATCGGGGGAAGCATGGGTCGGTGAGACTTCTTGAGTGTACTCAATAGGTGCTGCATGGGTCAAGGAAGGCACACAGAGGCAGTGAGGGTTAGGGAAGGGGCAAAGGGGCAGCATAGGTCAAGAAAATGTGCAGGAGGGGCTTGGGCTAGAAAGACTGCATGTCCTTCTCTGTTCCTTCCCCCATTTCATCCTTCCGTAGCCCTTCTCCTCCCTTCTTTTTTCCACCAAGCGGGTAAGTGGCTGCTACTGGGTGGGTGAAGGGAGCAAAGGATTGCCAGAATGCATGGGGAACTGTCACAGAATATTGAGAATGAAGATCACATGACCACAGCAGCATCGCAGCAACAGCCAGCCACTACTTTCTTAAATTTTATTTTCCTTGGAGTCATGCTTCTGGATTTTGGATTCATTCTGTAAGTTAGCCCTTCTGAGGAACCTTGGTTCAGAAATTGTTGCCTTATGATGCAATGTTTCATCCAGTTAAAAGCCATGACAATAAGAGTTTTAGTAATTTATAGATTTCTGAAGTTAAATCTTACTATTATAAAGTTTACTGGTGGCATTGTAGCTATTCATAGTCAGGTCTTCTTTAAAAGCTACCCTACTAAGAGCTTCCTAGATCTACTGCACAGTTTTTCTTAAATATCCTAGTATTCAGCTGTATTAATTTTTGAAGAAGCAGAAAAAACTTTTTTATACTCACACTATACCTAATTTTATACATCCCTATCAAAACCCATGTTCATTTTTCTGTATGTTAAGCTGTCCAATAACTGTATTTTTTTTCTCTTACAAGAGTTGCTCTGCCCCTTGACCATTACTTTTTCTATGAAATTTTTGAAGTTAATGAGAAAATTAATATGTGTTTGCCTGAAATGGTAATTCCTGAACCAGGTTTAGATATGAATTTCTAAGGATTCAAGGGATCTTCTTCATATGCATAATACTTCTCTGTCTTGGATCAAAATCTGAATTAGTGAAGAATTCTCAGCTTTTCTCCTACCTATTCAAGAAATCCAATTCTTACTTTTCCCAAAGTCTTTCCTTGATTTTATTTCCTTTCCTGCCATCTTCTCCCCACACTTCCCTCACTTAATCAACATCAGAATTGATATCAGTGAGGAAGAGATGATAGACTCTAATCCCATTATTCTTTCTATCTATAGCAGCATATCAAAATTTTGAGATGATGATAATGTGGTATCATTCCTCCACAAATTGCCACATCTTTCAACAGGGGTTATGCAGGCATTAGCAAATGCAAGCTATTACATACAAATATAATGGTTTAATTTAGGAATGCTGGCAGATGACATGCATATCTAAAATATAAATTCATAAAGATTATAAATGTAAAAAATCCATCCAAAATCACTAGAACACCATATCAATTTTATAGGTTAGGGATAAAACTAGACATTTCTTGATTAATGTGAGAATGACTATGAGATACTAACACAGATAACTTGACAAATGATTTGGAATATTCAGAATTAAATATGTCTATAAATAAAGACTTTCAACTAAAACCTGCCAGGAGGCATGATTACTGAGCAGAAGTGAGAGAAAGTAAAATCCAAAAAACAGGATTATCTGATTCTATCAAAATCAAATTTATCTCCCTTCAATGGTATAAATATTCCCAGAATATTTATACACTTGAATACACTTGAATAATGAGGAATATGGTTGGATTGAGACAAATAAGGATAATAGACCAACTAATTAGCCAACTAATTCAGCCCCATTGAATCTGAATGGTAACACAACTCAGTGCAAGTGGCCTACCCAAGTTAGTCAATGAAGAGGCAAGGAATAGAAATCTGTTCCTGTTAAAGAAAAGAAATAAAATTTCAGATTTTCTGCTGAATCCTCAGATTCTGTTCAATAACCTTTTCTTCATCAGACAGAGATGAAGGAACATTTTGCCATGTGTATCCATAGCTAATGTATGAACCATCTGGCAACCTCTCTAGAAGTATAGACAACATATGTCTCACGTGGCTTTCCAAAGTGCCCAATAACAAATTTTAAAGCTGTTAGTTGACAACAATAATCCCTACAGAGCTGACCCCTGCCCTTTTCAGTGGCTAGGATGATTACATGGTTATAACTTATTGGCTTTTGTCTAGGAATATCAGCCTTATATAGACCCTGGAATAATTTTATTCACTAATTTGTTATAGCCGTTATGTGGTTGTCTGGGAAAAAAAATCTGTCACTGCTTTCCTGACAGGATGATTTGGACTTCAAGCCCTGTAATAACTGAGATGTTGCTTGAAAGGAAATTGGACTACTGTATTTCATGCTTTGAAAGAGTGAACTCATTTTTTACAAGCACATGTGGGTCTCAGTTTTGAGAGAAAGTCAGTAATATACAAATGTACATTAAGGCTTTAAAAAAAATATTAATGGGCAAAATTCAGCAATCCTGCCTCACAAAAGATTGCTTTTGAAAGACATATTATTATAAGAAGGTTCCAATATTTCAGAATAGAATTATTTTTTAAAGGACATACATACACACACACACAGAGAGAGAGAGAGAGAGAGAGAGAGAGAGAGAGAGAGAGAGAGAGATTATGTTACATTATTATATTATGTTACATAACACAGCCTTCCACATTCATACTATGATTTTAAATAGCAGTATATTCAGAAATTTCAAAAGCAATTCAAGAATATAGAAATTCTGTTACAAGAGATTACGGGTGATGATAATAAAATGCATGTGTAATTGTATATGAATGATAATAATGGTCATATCATGCTATCAGGAAAGAGAGCAGAGTTCCTTGGTGGCTAGAGCTGAATGTGCCAGGGATGATAGTGGGTAGAGAGAACTAGTACATCAGGTAAGTGAGAGTGAAGTGAGACTAAGATTATTAACCTACGAGTGGAGTTGTATCTTTTGTGGTGGTAAAAAGTGCTCTGCCACAGACATAAACTGCACTCACTACAAATCTATGAAAGCCCCCCCCCCCCATCCCTCATCCCCATGCCACAATAAATCAGAACTGCTTGTAGTGCCCTTGTCCGAAAACATTCACAGCTAGCTGAAGTGATCCTGAATGGCATTTGGAAGAAGAATCAGTCAGGAACCTGTGGCCCAGTAAACCAAATTGTCCATATTCACTGACCATATTTCAGAGATAATATAGCTAGCATGCCAACCTAGTAGGAAGGGATAAATAATGTCATCCATACAGGAATGTTATCAAAAACATTCCAAGATCATGCTGTAATTCATGCTATGTCTACCTTTTTCTTTTGTCTCGTCTTGGTTTTTTGTTTTTTTATTGAAAAGTTTTACAATACATTTTTGAATACAAAACTCCTCCCCTCCCCCTCCCCTCTCCCAAACCTCCCTAACCCTCCCCTCCCCTCCCCCCTCCCCGACTTCCCAGAGCTAAATACAGGGTATAAAAATACAAACAAACATAATCTAAAATATGCAAACAACAATAAGATATTAAATTCTATCACACTTTAACTCTTAATAAAATAACTACAAGCTAATTATACATCATATAAATCCGCTACTTATTCAAATGCTAAGTGAAACTTTTTAGTCCCATATTTATTCTGAATATAATCTATCCATCTCTTCCACTCCACAGTGTATCTCTGTTGCGATTGATCTTTCAAATACGCTGAAATCTTTGCCATCTTTGTCTTTGTTTGTTAAGCCAAGAAAACAGTCCTTAAGCAAATCAATTTTCCTCAATAATGTTTTTTTTTTGCCAAAGGTAGCAAATATAAAAAAAACTGGCCAAAAAAGGTCACAAATCATGCTTATGTGTCTACAGAATGCTGCAAACAGTCATAAAGACCAGCTGATTGCCAAGTGCTCAAAATGGGATAATACAATAGTAGGGAGATGCCTGTTGTAACTTTGAAAGTGGGTCATAAGTAGCTTTTGGGGGGTCCACTGTAACTTTAGCAACCAGTTGTAAGTCAAGGACTATCTGTACTGTATAGTATTGAATACTGCATCCAATGTGCTATTTCCTGGCAACCACTGGTTATGTTTTTCCTATGCTTTCTAAGGGTTTATTATTATGAGCACTTTTGCCTAACAAAAAGTACTTATATTAATACCACAAGTAATACAACAGGAGTATTCGAGGTACATCTATGACTTTATCAAAGTCAATCTGGCTTTCCAAATTTGATCTCCTATATTTGATTCATTTAAGGCAGAATTAGGCAGATTGCTTTATTCCAGTTCTTTGGATTTCTGTTTTCCATCATTTCAATCAGCATGTGAAGGAATTTTAGAGATTACAGTCTAAAACATCTTGAAGGCAATATCTGATACTATATTAAAATTGTTTTATTTCTCTTCCACATTAGTGGAACTAGCCACCATTACACTTTCATGAACATCACTGTTAATCATTTCTTGTAAAATAATAATTACTATTCAAAACTCTAGAAACAGTTAATTTCTTTGCAATCTTAGTGCAAAGCATTAACTAACCTTGCCTAACTACATTTCAGAGATGGAAAAAAAAAACACGAATAAGTGTAATGAGAAAGATAATGGCTTCCATTTTTGGACATTAGCCATGCTGATCTGAAAGGAGTTAAATAAGCAAAATGTATTAGAGAGTGAAAGCCTTCCCATGCCTGCCAAACTCCTCTAAAAAGCATCATTTTCATATATTTTAAGCTTTCTTCTGGGTAAGAAAATACAAGAGCATGAGCATGGAAGTGTCTGTTTGTGGTTCACAAGTACATGAGGCAACAGCAGCCTCAGAAAAAGGAAATACTATCCTAAACTATGGTGGTGTAATGGTTAGAATGCAGTATTGCAGGCTAATTCAGCTCACTGCCAGGAGAATAGAGGATAAGAGCTGCAAGGGACCTTGGAAGTCTTCTACTCCAACCCCCTGCTTAAGCAGGAGAACCTATATCATCTCAGACAGGTGAATGTCTAGTTTCTTCTTTAAAATCTCCAGGGATGGACTGCCCATGATTTCTGGAGGCAAGCTGTTCCACTGGTTGATTGTCCTCACTGTCAGGAAGTTTCTCCTTAGTTCCAGGTTGCTTCTCTCTTTGATCAGTTTCCAACCACTGTTTCTCGTCCTTCCCTCTGGCACTTTGGTGAACAACCTGGCCCCCTCTGCCTTGTGGCAGCCCCTCAGATAGTGGAACATTGATATCATGTGTCCCCTATTTCTTCTTTTCTTTAGACTAGCCAAACCCAAGTCCTGCAGCCATTCTTCATATGTTTTAGTCTCCAGGCCTTTGATCATCTTACTTGCTCTTCTCTAATTTTTTTTCCAAACTCTCAACGTCTTTTTTGTGATAAGGTGACCAAAATTGGCTGCAATATTCCAGGTGTGATCTTACTACAGTTTTATAAAGCAGTAATAGTACTTCATGTGATCTTGATTCTATGCCTCTGTTTATGCGACCCATGATTGTATTAGCTTTTTTGGTTGCTGCTGCACACTGCTGGCTCATACTCAAGTGATCGTCCACTAGGACCTTCTCACAGTTACTGTTTTTAAGCCTGGTCTCACCCAATCTGTATTTGTATCTTTGGTTTTTTCTGCCTAAATGTAAGACTTTGCTTTTCTACACATTAAAACTCATTTTATTGGTTAGGGCCCATTGTTCAACTTTGTCAAGATTTTTGGATCCTGAGTTTTTCTTCTGGGATGTTGGCTACTCCTGTCAGTTTGGTGTCATCTGCAAATTTAATGAGTTTCCCTTCAATTCCCTCATCTAAGTCATTTATGAAGATATTGAAGATTACTGGGCCTAAAATGGAACCTTGTGGTAACCCACTGCTTACTTCTCTCCACGTGGATGTAGTGCCATTGAGGACTACTCATTGAGTATGGTTTGATCCTTATCAGATCAAGGTTGACTCAGCCTTCCATCCTTTCAAAGTCGGTAAATTGAGGACTCAGATTGTTGGGGGCAATATGCTAATTCTGTAAACAGCTTAGAGAGTACCATAAAGCAATGGGAAGAGGAATATAAGTCTAAGTGCTATTGCTACTGCTATTCTTCAGCAGAAGAATATTGCATTAGTTCTGGGCAACACTGGCGATATTTGACATACAAAGCCAAAGTGAAAAGAGTCAGAACGAAAATCTTATAAGGCATGGTTGAAGGCATAAAGCATATTTTTCTGGAGAATCAGAAATGGTAGGGAGGTGTGACAGCTCTCTTAAGCATGTGAAGAGTTATCATATAGAAGACAAAGCAGAAATACTGAAAGTTGTTCCAGAAGACAGGAACAAATAGTTTTAAACAAATTGACTTAAATTACGAAGAAGTAGATTCTAGGATAATTTAAGAAAAATGTACTAATGATAATAGCTGTCCAACAGTGAAACAGACTACTTGGGGAGTTTGTGGATTCTTTTTTTCCTGGAGATATTTAAACAGAGGCTGGACAGCCATCTGTCAAAGGTGTTGTAACAATTAATTCCTGCATTGGGGAAGAGGTTAGACTAGGTCAGACATGTCAAACACAATGACCGGGGGCCGGATCCGGCCAGCGAAGTGGTTTCATGTGGCCCGCGAAGCCATCCTGGAAACAGTGAGGGAATGGCCTCCACTGCCTTGGCCCTGGCCTAGAGACTTTCCTTCTGACAGAGACCCTCAGATCTGTCCCACTCCTGCCCAGGCCCCCATAGGCAACCTTGATGCGAACGATGTAGAGCTGGCCACGCCCACCCAGTAGGCCATACGCATTCTAGTCACACCCACCCGTAGGCCACGCCCACCCTGGCAATACCCACCTGGCCCCCTGAGGGCAACCGCAATGTTGATGCGGCCCTCAATGAAATTGAGTTTGACACCCTAGGTGATATACAAGTTGACAGTGTTATATATTATGCTGTCAACCCAGAAGAGCAATATGAAAAAAAAATCACTCTGTAACTTGACAGAGCAATAACTGTTCTCAAAATGTTTTTCAAATAATTAAATAGCTCTTAGGTAGAAAGAACATTGCTTGAATGTTGTAAGCATCCCAGTTCTTTATTAAGCCTCCTAGCTTTGTTCTTATTTTGGTCTTTCTTTTGGATATGTCCTCGCTTTTCACAACTGCCTCCATTTGGAACTGGTAGAATGAAAATGTTTTGGCATCTGTCTTTGACAATTAAAACAAAGATTGACATGAGTTGATACATCTGGTAGGCAAACTGAAGCCTTTTGCATGTAATTTTTAGTTTTTTATATACTTTGTGAGAAATAAAGAACAACTAAGCCAGAGTTACCTAATCAGTCGCCTTTCAGATAAATCATAAAGACAAACTAAATTTTTGAAGGACAAACAATTTAGGAACACTGAATCTGTGGGTAGAGCAGATTTGTTGGAAGCATACTGTATATTGGGACTGCAAGGGAAAGACTATCAGTCTTTTTCATTCTAGCATTACATATGATTCATGGTAACTGCACTATAATACACGTAAGTCACTTAGTTAATACAGATAACATTATGTTTATTTTTAATGTATTTCATGTGTCTTCTCTCCCTCCTCCTCCTCCTCCTCCTCCCTGTTAATTTATTTTCAGACTCTTTCAGTGATCAAGGTTTTCTCTTGTATTTCTCCAAACTATAATCTGGTCATATTTTTTCCTGCTGTGCAATATTTCTTTACAGTGTAATTATCTTTTTTCTCTTGACAATTATGTAGTGTAATAAGGAAAAGTTATTTTAAAAAGAGTACTCCCTTGAAAAAATTGGAACAAGCAGTATGTTCAGTGCAGAGCAGTATGTTCAATAACAGCATGTATATTCTGCTCTCATTTTGAAAGATATGCTTGATTGTATAATACACATGCACAAAAGTTGTGTAATAAACTTCAGTATGCCTTCCTTAATGATGTCTGTGTCTTTACTGTAGTGACTGTTTAAATGCGACATTATTTATTATTGAGATGAAAGGTGTTTTCTTCAAATCTAGCTTAGCTTCTGCTGACTTTATTAATAAGTTCATTCAAGGTTTTTTGATTTCCTATCTACCTAACATCATAACATTCCTTTATCACTCATCCAAGTACAAGTCAATGAGATGCATTTTTAAAGTTTTACAATGTTATCTGTGCTGGAAAGGATTAAAGATTGTAATATATGAATAATGGAGAGAGTGTATATTTTGCTCAGAGCATTGGTACTTGGGCATCAGGATGTGCCTCTGAGTTGTAGCTGGAGAGATAAAGCCACAAGTGTTTTTAATAATATTATAAGCAAGCCTATTAAAACTGAGTTTAAAGCTATGGGCTCTATACAGTAACAAAAATCAGGTACATCAAACTGCATTGTATTTATCCTAAAACAAGAGGTAGATTTCCATATTATTATTACACCATATGTAACCAGAGTGGCACAGATTGGAGGCAGAAGGAAGTGATCTCAGGAATCTCAAAGACAAAGAGCAGGCAGAGAGACAGATAAAGGAGGGTAGAGTAAATCCTGAACTACTTATACCTTACTACTGCCCTCTATCCCTCCCCACCCCAGGCGTGATCAGTAGATCATGAAGTGCCAGAGCTATTGAGTATAGTGGTTGATGTATTGAACTAGGTCCACATACAAGTTCAGATTCTGAAATAGAGGTGGGATATAAATTAAATAATAGTGCGGGTTAGTTGTTCTAACTGTCAGGAAGTTTCTTCTTAGTTCTAGGTTGCTTCTCTCCTTGACTAGTTTCCATCCATTGCTTCTTGTCCTGCTTTCAGGTGCCTTGGAGAATAGCTTGGCTCCCTCTTCTTTGTGGCAGCCCTGAGATATTGGATCACTGCTATCATGTCACCCCTCACCCTTCTCTTCATTAAACTACACATACCCAATTCCAGCAACCGTTTCCTATTTTCCTAATTCACTTTTTCAGTTTTCCTAATTCACTCTCAAGCAGGGGTGTCAAACTGCCGGCCCGCGGGCCGGAGCGTCACAGAGAAACCGCGCCCATCCCATTGCCGGCAATGGGAAAAAGTTCCGACACGTCGCACGACGTCACGTGACGTCGCGAGTTTGACATGTCTGCTCTAAAGCTTTCCCTGCGCAGAGCCTTAAGTAACACCAGCTGCCTGCAATTAGTGCAGGTTCGCATCCCACCAGGCTCAAGGTTGACTCAGCCTTCCATCCTTCCGAGGTAGGTAAAATGAGGACTCAGATTGTTGGGAGCAATAAGCTGACTTTGTAATAATGCTGCTTGTGTGTGTGTGTGTGTGTGTGTGTGAAAGCTCTAATAAGCAAGCATATACATAGAATGAAGGCTATTGCTAAGCACACTGATTTGTGCTTTAAATTGTAAGCTGCCCCGAGTCTTCGGAGAAGAGCGGGATATAAATGGGATTAAAAAAAAAAAAAGACCAAATGGAAGATCCGCTCCAGGTTTTCCAGCCAGCCCGCCCAGTTCCTGAGTCAAATGTGTCCTTAGAGCTAAGCAGCTGCTCTGGCTGCGGCATTCCCTACCTGCCTTTCAAGTTGGGATAGACTACAGCTGCTCTTCAACTTTAGAAAGAAAGAAGCCCAGACCCCAGCCTGTAAAAAATCACAGACTGCAGCTTCTTCTCCAATTGGTCCCGCTTTCCCTGCGCAGACCAAATGGGAGATCCGCTCCAGGTTTTCCAGCCAGCCCTGTCTCTAAAGTTTCAGCACCCGGTGTATAAGATGACCCCTGACTTTTGAGATGATTTTCATGGGTTAAAAAGTCGTCTTATATGCCGGAAACTACGGTACTTGCCATCACAAATCTCTATCATACTTCCTTTGACAGAATGAAAAGCATCTTTTTTTGCAGGTTCTTTTAAAAATTATTAGGGTGATATTCAATAGCAAAATAAGCATGACTGCCAGGTCAGATTCTCAGAGTCCTGCTCTTTGCATACTCTCCTCCCCTAATATGCTTTGAAGATGTGCAGACTTTCTGATGCCAAAGTGGAGGGGATAAGAAAGGAGGGGATACGGAGAAAGAAAACAGCATTTGTACAGTAATCTACACTGGATCCAACTCAGTTTCTTAACATATACAATAATGCTTCAAAATATCATGAGAAATTTGGTGTAGGTAATGGTTTAATGCCTCTTTTTAAAACAGCACTTTTGTTTGATGTAACATTTGACTCATTTACAGATCTGCACTTGAGGTTACAATCATAACAGTGCCAGATGTTACTGTTTGAAAAGCATTGTAGATTTATTTAAATTACCCTTTGAAATGGCCAGTTTGGGTATGAAACAATTTTATATCCAGAAGGCATTCTCCACTTGTGAGACCCATATGTCTTGTTTCAACATTCAGCATCACAGAAAGCCGTGTCAATAACATTCAGTTTCTAACTTAACAATATACCGTTGCATTCAGAAAGATTATAACATAAATTAGTAGTGAAATTCTTAAATGTTCTCTAACGATCCTATCATTTGCAGACACAATTTCCAATTTCCCACTCCAGTTAGTTTCTAGAGAATACACACAGGGAGAGGAGGGGGAAATCCGCCTCTTTTTATGTCCATGGTATGATTGTAATTACCATCTTTTGAAGCAGTTATAAATAATCCAGATAGAGTAACTTAACATAATAACACATCTTAGAATCCTATTATGAACATTCATAGATTTGATAGTCAAGGCAGAATACTTAAAACTGAATTTTCTTGACAAAATGATCAAAGAAAATCAGTGTAATCTCAACCATCTTCCAGAAACATTTTGGGAGGGGGCTTCCTCAGGTGCCACAATATAGCATACAATAGATAGAATGGACCAGTTAGTCCATTCCATCATCTCTAATGCAGATCAATTTTATTAGTCTTTCCCTCAACTTAATCTCACACTTCTGGGGACCAAGGACCAACAGATCACCTATCTGTTATTTTCAGGAAACAGCTAAGGACAAATTATTTCAGAAGGCATTCTCTTAACAAAGATTATGGCACTTGTGCTACTTTTTATTCTCTAGTCTCTATTTTGGTTGGTATTCTGTATTTATCAGTGTTTAATAATATTATTATTTCTTTTAACTATACCATATAAGATAAATATTAAATTGTATTTACAAATATTAAATTTATATAAACTGCAAGTTGTCAAGAGGCATTAGATTGCAGCACATGGATGGATAGAGCAGTTCCATGGCCTTTTTCCATAATTATATCCAAAGGCTGATATATGAATTGCTATTTGATTTGTCTAAGCAAATGATAGTATTTAACCAAGTTTGACTAACCTCAGAAAGTTGAGCATGATCAAACCTGGTTAATACATGGATGAGAAATCACCAGGAATCCCTGACCCATAGGTTTTATTGGGCATTAAAAAGAAATAAATTTAATCCTGGATGAGGCATTGGTAAACATTTTCAAACATTTTGTTACCGTGTAAAGTATTGTGCATATATATGTCCAGGGGGTCATTGAAAGTAAATCTTTACTTCTGGGAATCTTTACAGATTGTTAAAACAAACTGATATTTTTTCTTCTTTTTCTCATCTATTTTACTTTTGGGATCATATTCATAAAAACAAGCATAAAATGTCTTGTTGCACATATGCTACTCTGGAAGCTTTTTAACTAGACTGTGGTAAAAATGCTTTAAATATAAAGAAATTTTAATTGAATTACACAATAAAAAGCAAATAGTATTGTCTATAACCAAGTAGTATGTAGCCAGCTTCCTAATACAGCTCTGATCTACTGATACTGAGTATATTGCCTTACTAGAGCAGTTGGTATAATTAAGTTTAGTTTCAGAAATCAGTAAATGATGATGTCATCCAGACATTTAAACTTGTTTGCGGCCGGAGCAAGCAGTGGGTTAAATTGAGGCCCTCTAGCATAATGTTAACCAATTTCCAAAGTGCCCCAGTAAAAGGTAAGGGAGAGGCCACCCTTTTCGTGCGATTTAAGAGGTTTCAGGGTCACTTGGATGTTATTGTAGTCGAAGGCCGTAGGACCAGTTTAGTCGGGTTGGACTGGTTCGAGGCATTAGGCATTGTAATATCTGGCATCCACAGATTGCAGGGTAACAACATCGAATCTGTCTGCAAAGAGTTTGCAGACATATTCGATAGTAAGCTGGTAAGGTACACAGGGCCCCCCATTTCATTTAAATTAAACCCCAGTGTATTACCCATTAGAATCAAACCCAGGAGAGTCCCCTTCACACTCAAGCACAAAATTCAAAAAGAGCTAGACAAACTAGTAGAACAGGGGGTCCTGCAGCCGACAGACAGGGAAGAGTGGGAGACCCCAATAGTCACCCCCCTCAAAGCTAACAGAGAGATCCATATCTGTGCCAATTTTAAATGCACTCTAAATAAGGCCCTAAACCAGCACGCTTACCCGGTCCCCACGGTCAGCCACGTTCTCGTTTTCCTCCAAGGCGGCGCTATCTTTGCTAAACTAGACCTCGCGCAGGCATACCAGCAGCTGCCAGTTACCATGGAGACAGCAGCAGCACAAACAATTGTAACTCATAAGGGAGTCTTCAGAGTTAACCGCCTGCAGTTTGGAGTAAGTATAGCGCCAGGAATTTTTCAAGAGGTAATGGAGCGAACACTTAAGGGCATCCAAGGTGTATGCCCTTATTTTGACGATGTCCTCATAGCTGGAGAGACAGAGGAAGTGTTAGCAGACAGACTTAGGGCAGTTTTAAAGAAGCTTCGCTCTGCAGGTCTCAAACTAAAAAGAGACAAATGCAGCATAGGGGTTATATCCACAGAATTTTTGGGGTTCAGGATCGATGCCAGTGGGATTCATCCCACAGAATCCAAAGTTAAGGCATTTAAGATGGCCACCACTCCCAAGAACAAGGCGGAACTACAAGCCTTTCTGGGATTATTAAACTTTTACCACTCATTCCTACCCCACAAAGCAGCCATAGATGAACCCCTGCATAGACTCCTAGATAAAAAAGCTGCATGGAAATGGACCAATGTCCATGACAAAAGCTTCTAGGACCTAAAGGCTCTACTGTCTAACAAGTCCACAGTCACCCATTTCATTGAAACCAAGCCTATCTGCATTGCTTGTGATGCTTCACCATATGGAGTGGGAGCAGTGCTAAGCCATCTGGAGGAAAATGGTACACAGGTTCCCATAGCTTACTACTCTAGAACCTTGTCAGGGGCAGAAAGGAACTATGCACAGATAGACAAGGAAGCCCTGGCAATAGTGGCTGGGGTCAAAAAATTCCACGACTATCTGTATGGTAGGGAGTTCACAGTGTTTACGGACCATAAGCCTCTATTAGGCTTATTCACCACTGACAAACAAACCCCACAAATACTCTCCCCTAGGATGCTCAGATGGTCCATATTCCTATTGGCTTACAAATTAAAACTGATTCATAAGCCAGGGAAAGAAATGGGCCATGCAGATGGGTTAAGTAGGCTACCCCTAGCAAACATAGAACCAGATCCGGCGCCAGCTGCACAGATACTGGCAATTCAAGAGCTACCGGAATGCCCTCTCTATCCAAAGGACGTTGCAGCAGAGACAGCCTCAGACAAAATCCTGAGCAGAGTTCAGTTTTAGGTATTCACAGGGTAGCAGGATAAAAGTCCAGGCCCAGAATTCCAAGCATATTTTGTAAGGAGGAATGAATTGTCCACACATAAAGGATGCCTGTTGTGGGATAGTAGGGTTATTATACCATCAACACTAAGAAATAGAGTGCTGCAGTCTCTACATGAAGGGCACCCTGGCATAGTTCGCATGAAGGCTTTAGCAAGGAGCTACCTTTGGTGGCCAGGGTTAGATAAGGCTGTGGAAGAGCAGGTACAGGGATGCTACACTTGCCAAAGGTCCAGATCTGAGATGCCCCAAGTGCCTGTCCACAAATGGGAGGCAACACATACACCCTGGTCCAGGGTCCATATAGACTACGCTGGTCCATTTCAAGGACAGCTTTTCCTAATAGTGGTAGACAGCCACTCAAAATGGCTGGAGGTAGTGCCAGTCCCAAATATGACCACAGTCAGAACAATCCAAATGCTCAGGAGACTTTTTACCACACATGGTCTGCCTGACGTTGTGGTATCGGATAATGGGGCTCAATTTACCACTGCTGAATTTCAGGCTTTCATGAGAGCAAACTTGATTAGACATGCCATCCATGCCCTTCCACCCATCAACTAATGGACAAGCAAAAAGGATGGTGAGAACAACCAAAGACGCACTCAGGCGCATTATCGTCGGTGATTGGCACCACAGGTAGGTGGAATTCCTATTATCACAACACACCACACCATGCACAGCCACGGGGAAGAGTCCTGTGGAGCTCCGTTGGGGCAGACGCCTCATCACCAAACTGGACAGGCTTCATCCTGACAGAGTGGCTTCTGAGCCACGCAACCCAAAGCCCCAAGAGAACTACACCCTGGTGACTTGGTTTGGGCCAGGAACTACGATCTGGGACACTTGTGGATTTCGTTGGTGGTGGTTGACAAAACTGGGCCCTTATCTTACAGAGTAGGGGTGGAGGAGGGTCATCAGGTCAGACGGCACATAGACCAAGTAAGGAAAAGAGTTCCACAATGGCCAACAAGTGACCATGGGCAAAATTACCCCTCATTGAGTTTCCAAGCTCGCACACAAGCTAGCTCACATTCCCTCTACCAGCACCATCAAAAAACAACCATGTCCGAGCCCGAGGAGGACCAGGAGAACCCCGATCAACCTGGACAGCAACCCTCCCAGGACCGTGGGACTAACCCTGCCACAGGGTCTGACTATGGGGTGGGTCCACCAGAAACGGTCAGCCAGAGCTTACCTGCTGACTTTCTAGTTCAGGAGAACTTGGACGTCCAGGATACACAGAGTAAGGCACCAGCCCACAAGGGGGAAGATATCCTAAGACATTCATCTCAGCCCCATAGGCCACCCGCATACCTCACAGACTATGTGCGCAAATAAGGGAAGCCGGGTGGCTAGGTCCATGGGGAAGTTGGTTGTCATGAATGTAAGTTCATTGTATGTGTACGTATATTGTTTCATCCTTAAGGGGGAAGGGGTGTTATGTATTAGGCTTTATTGGAACACCTGAAGCTGTGTATAAGAGTCACCACCAGGAGGCTTTGAACTGTAACTGTTTTGGCCGGAAGCATTTTTGGTGGGAAACAGGTTCAATCCGATTGGTTGGTTGAGTACCTGGCCAGGTATATAAAGAGTGTATTCCCCAGTACAGTCACTTCCATCCAATAAAGAGCTGTTATGTTGTACTCATCATCTCAGCGTCCTTCCTGCTCTCCAGAACCTACAACACAACAGTTTCCATCTTTACAAATGTTGTTGTAATATTTTTCTTTGTCTCTTCCAACAACTCTCTGAAATTCTTTATTAAGCTACTTACAGTTGTATGGTCTTTCATTTGGTGTCATATGATCTTCTCATATACTCCATGTTCAGTTTATCTAAAGAAATCTCCGTTGAGTTGAACAGACCTGAAGCCCTTCACATGTGATTTCAATCTTATTAGTTTATGTTGCACTCAAAAGCAAGCTGAAACAAAAATTTGATCGTAAAAAATACACTTGGGGAATTGTCCTTTGATTCTGAATGTTTATCATATTCTTTTTTAAACTTTTGTTTTCCAGATGTGTTAAGACAAAAAGCTCCCAGAATCCCCAGTTATAAAATTTGCTTTGGCATATTGACTGTTATGTTTGCCTTCAATATTATTTGATCTCAAACTGTGCATGACATATCAATTTATGCCCAGTTATTTGAGAATTGTCTCCATCTTATATTCTAAATCTGCTGAAAATTTTTAAGAAATGATTTATATAGTTCTGTGTTGTAACCTTCCCCATATAGGATTTTAATACCATATATGAAGATAAAAATCCTGATCACCCAAACACAAATCACTAAACAGATACTTTCTTTTAGAAGGCACTGATGATAATTGTCTGATTTTATGAACAAACTCATAAGAAAGACTATAGAAATATTTTTTCTTAATCCAACCAAATGCAAATCTACTGCAAGACCCTTTTTTCCTATATTGTATATTTCAATCTCAAGTGGGGCTTGAACTGAGGTACCTCCTACCATTGTTCTACAACAACCTACATATTGCTTTTAAATGTTTAAAATAGCACATTGATATTTTGAGCAGTAGCTTTTAGTGGTTCTGTCTCCCATCAAATAATCATAATCATAATAATCATAATAATCATAATCATAATAATCATAATCATAATAAAATATTATAATAATAATAATAATAATAATAATAATAATAATAATAATAATAAT
>JAKJMR010011124.1:0-22238 GCA_024449315.1 Daboia siamensis | reverse complement strand
TATACCATTTCAGACAAATGGCTGTCCAGTCTCTTCTTAAAAACTTCCAGTGTTGGAGCATTCACCACTTCTGGAGGCAGGTTGTTCCACTGGTTAGTTGTTCTAACTGTCAAGAAGTTTCTTCTTAGTTCTAGGTTGCTTCTCTCCTTGACTAGTTTCCATCCATTGCTTCTTGTCCTGCTTTCAGGTGCCTTGGAGAATAGCTTGGCTCCCTCTTCTTTGTGGTGGCCCCTGAGATATTGGACACTGCTATCATGTCAACCCTCACCCTTCTCTTCATTAAACTACACATAACCAATTCCAGCAACCATTCTCTATATGTTTTAGCCTCCAGTCCCCCAATCATTTTTGTTGGCCTTCTCTGTACTCTTTCTAGAGTCTCAACATTTTTTACATCGTGGTGACCAAAACTGGATGCAGTATTCCAGATGTGGCCTTACCAAGGCATTGTAAAGTAGTATTAGTACTTCACGTGATCTTGATTCTATTCCTCTGTTAATGCAGCCTAGCACTGTGTTGGCTTTTTTGGCAGCTGTAGCACATTGCTGGCTCATATTTAAGTGATTGTCCACTAGGACTCCGAGATCTCTCTCACAGTTACTACTATCGAGCAAGGTACCACCTATACTATACCTGTGCATTTGATTTTTCCTGACTAAATGTAGAATCTTACTTTTTTCACAACTGAATTTCATTTTGTTAGATAGTGCCCAGTGTTCAAGTCTGTCCAGATCCTCCTGTATCTTAAGTCTATCTTCTGAAGTATTGGCTATTCCTGCCAGCTGGGTGTCATCTGCAAATTTGATGAGTTTCCCATCTAACCCCTCATCCAAATTGTTGATGAAGATGTTGAAGAGCACTGGGCCCAGAACACTTCCTTCCATGTAGATGCAGTTCCATTGATGACCACACGCTGAGTACGGCCTGTTAGCCAGCTACGAATCCATCTGGTGGTGATGCTGTCTAACCCACATTTTTCTATCTTATCAAGTAGTAGGTAGTAATCTACTTTATTAGATGCCTTACTGAAATCCAAGTAAATTAAATCTACCGCATTCCTCTGGTCCACTAGTTTTGTCACTTAGTCAAAGAATGCAATAAGGTTTGTCTGGCACGATCTGTTTTTGACAAACCCATGTTGGCTTTTAGTGATAACTTTGTTCTCATCAAGGTGTTCGCTGATTTGTTGTTTGATTATCTTTTCCAGAATCTTCCCAGATATTGAGGTCAGGCTGATAGGTCTATAGTTTCCTGGATCTGTTTTTTTCCCTTTTTTGAAGATGGGAACTACATCAGCTCTCTTCCAGTCCTCTGGTAGTTCCCCAGTGCTCCAGGATCTTTGAAAAATATAGTTCAATGGTTCTGAGATCACGTCTGCCAGTTCCTTCAGAACCTTGGGGTGTAATCCATCTGGTCCTGGTGATTTGAACTTGTCTAGGCTGGACAGGTGCTCACTTACCATTTTCTTGCCTATCTTAACTTGCATTTCTATTCTGTTTTTTATGGTACTGGTTTGGGTAGGTTAGACTGTTTTTTCCCTTTATGTAAAGACAGATGCAAAAAACGAGTTAAATAGTTCTGCTTTCTCCCTGTTGCTTGTCACCTTCTTGCCACTTTCCCCCACTAATGGACCAATCATTTCCTTAACTTTTTTCTTGTTTCTTATATATTGAAAGAAGCTTTTTTTGTTATTTTGACTTTGGTCGCAAGCCTTAGTTCATTTTGAGCCTTAGCTTTCCTCACTTCATCTTTGCAGGCACGGGCTATTTGCTGATATTCTGACTTAGTTATGTGCCCCTCTTTCCAATTCTTATACTTGTCCTTTTCATCTTTCAATTTATCAGAGAGTTCTTTATGCAGTCATGCTGGTTTCTTTTGAGAGCTGTTATTTTTCTTCTTTGTTGGTATTGTGCTAAACTGGGTCTTTATTTTCTCACTTTTCAAAATTTCCCAAGCTTCTTGAGTTGTTTTCCCCTTTAGGATTCTCATCCATGGAATTCTTCCCAAGGTCTCTCTAAGTTTATCGAAATTACTTCTTTTAAAGTCCAAGACTCTAGTTTGGCTGTATTCTATTGCTTGTGCTTCCATAATGTTGAATTCCAATATTGCATGATCACTTCCCCCCAAGGTTCCTGTGGCTTTTACACTTTCTATCATTTCATCTCTGTTCGTGAGAATTAAATCCAACATGGCTAATCCCCTCGTTCCCTTCTCTACTTTTTGGGAGAGAAAGTTGTCTGCTAGGTTTGTCAGGAATCTGTTAGATCTTCCACTTGGTGCAGAATTTGTCTCCCAGTTGATATCAGGGTAATTAAAGTCCCCCATTACTATTGTGATGTCTGATCCTCATTTAAAGCAAACTAAGCTAGTTGCCATCACTACAACAAAGTCTATAATTTAATTGCATACTTTCAGAAGAAAAGAAAACACAATGTATTCTGTCTGTCATGAACTGCTGCTTGTCATCTTCATCACATGATTTTTTTCTAGTGTTTACAAGACAGGAAGATATAACTTTATCCAAATTTTACACAATTATGTACAATTCTCACATGTTTTGCCCTCTCCCTTTATTTAATTAGAAAAACCACAAATGTTTCAACTTTACATTGTAGCAAAAATGATCCAGCTTCTCAATCATTTTATCTACAGTATCAGTTTTTAAAAAAATTAGTTAGTGGGTCCTTCTACATTAGTAGTGTGGCAATACTTAGGTTTGAATAAAGGCAAGATAATATTTATTTTTAAATGCTAGTGTATGAGTTTTATTTTTTTCATTTCTACCTAACTCTACCAATCTTGATTTACTAACCAAAATAGTATTCAGGAAAATGTGATGTCTCCCACACAGGCTTTTAGTGCTGTAAAAGTAAACTTTCTATCTAATTCTGAGAGGTATGTAAGGGATCGAGGTTAGGATAAGCAAGAGAGAGAGAGAAAGAAAGAGAGAGAGAGAGAGAGAGAGAGAGATTATTTGAACAGTACTCATACACCTATTTGTTGCTTGAGGTTTATAAGTAATAATTGAATAATAATTTTATTGGAAATCTATCTTTTCAATAGGCTATGTCTGATGTCCCAGAGAAGAGATTGTATTAGTAATGGCCTCATAATAATGGAACCATTTTTCTAGGGATATATATATGATTTCTAATTTGCAAGTTTTATAGGCCTAGAAGATCTCTTATTACAATATGCTTTATTAATGTTTGATTAACACTGTGACTAATTCAATGTTACTCAGTGAGTTCAACCATGATAGAATCTGATCTCCCTAGGTACAACATTTTTACCACTATAGCTTGCATGTACCTAGGACTAACTGCATCTTGGACTACATCTGTTTTTTTAAATGATCTTTATTTTGTTATATACACAATGCCATGAATTCATAAGTAATTAGTTCCAACAACTAATTTTTGCCATTGGTTTGATAGTGTGGGTTGGTGTTTTTATTTAACCAAGTGCCCTTTCCATTTGCTTCCTTTTTCTTATTTCCCTTTGTGTTTGTTATCTTCTACTTTAAAATGATAGTGACAAGTAAGTCTTATGTTTTTGTTCTTCACCAGTTGGTTATGCAACCGGTGAACAAAAAAGTGCAGAGACAAGTTGTCCTATATCTTGATTCCCTAGGTCTAATTTATATACACTACAATTGCATGGTGTACCATGACTGCCAAGTTGAGTGGAATGTTATCCTTTGATGTGGCGGGGACAATTGAAAATAAAGAAGACACCAGTTCAAGAGCTTTTATTTGTTCATTCCCTTTGGTAGTTGTAACCATCACAATAAAAGGAAATACCATCTCTGAGTGAGTATAGGATTCTGTTCCACCCTTCCCAAGGGTCTGTCAAATTACCATACCATACCATACTATTTACGTGCTTTCGAACTGCTAGGTTGGCAGAAGCTGGGACGAGGAACAGGCGCTCACACTGTTATGTAAAAATGCAAGTAGAAAAATAGGGACCAATACGGTGGGAAGGTGTGTTCCGTGCGCCTTTGGCGTCTAGTCATGCCAGCCACATGAACACAGAGATGTCCTCGGACAAGTGCTGGCTCTTCGGCTTTGAAACAGAGATGAGCACCGGCCCCTAGAGTTGGAAACGACTAGCACGCATGTACGGGGGAACCTTTACCTTACCATACTATACCATACCATATCTATCTAGTGCAATAGTGATAAAACCCTGCAAAAATGAACTATGAATTCTAGTCACTTAGCATATGGGTTGCAGTGAAGAAATTAAACTTTCTTTTGAAGCAGAAAGTCACATGGATTGTACATGATCATTAGTTGAATTAACAGTTTATCAAATTCAGCTAATTATACTGGAAGTTAAATCATGCATCTTGTGATTGGAATTAAAGAAATCATTCCACAGATATCTTTTAGTAGAAGATAGAAGCTTCAGGACATTTGTTTCTCTTAATTAGCTGTGCACAATTTCTTAGCTGAGAGGAGAAAAAGAAAATTGGCTATAAAAAAATTAAATATCCTTTAATTATTGCTTTAACGTTCTAGCACTTTGAATCTAAAATGTATGTAATGATTACAAATGAGTCACTTATTTCAGATTTACTGGCTGAAACTCACCTTGTTTTAACTCCCTCTGCAAAACTAAAAATGCATCTTAAAATTAAAACAATGGAAATTTATATAATGTTACTCAGATTTAGGCAATAATCAAGCACAGGTAAGGTTTTTCTATCTGAAGTACCCAAGTCAGAATTTAAAAAGAGGACAAGAGAGTAAAAATAATGAGTTGGCTTAGTCTCTGGGAGCACCGCATCATTAGACAAGAAAAGATGACTTTTTATGATTACCTCTGCTTACACTCTTTGAAAATTTACTATGAGAGGTTGGAGAACATAAAATCACAAATGATGGCAAAAGAAAGCAACAACTGGTAATGTCCTCTCTTCTGCTTTCTGTTCTGTTCCAGCCTACTACCGAACCTGTAGAAAAGGCAGGGACAACCCCTTTGCAAAAAGGCAAGAGGCTGGAACTAAGCCTGCCAAGTGTATTGACACAAAACAGAGCAAACAGAGCAAAACAAAACATGAACCATGAAACAGGAGCTATTCAAACGGTTGCCTTCAGCAAACCAGCCCTCCCACACATTCCCCTTTTAAACAGTTCAAGGCGTGGCTTCTCTCTGCCTCCTTCCGAGGTGCCCCATTGCCTTCCTCTGTTTACTCCTGATTGACTGCCTCCTGTGTCAGGCATCCTTGAACAGGGCCAGCTGTAGGTCATCTTCATCCATGCTGTCAGGCTCACACAGCTGGGTCTGCGTAGTAACCAGATGAGAGGGGCCTGGCTGAGAGCTCTGCGAAGCCTCAGAACTGTCCTGTGCAGGCTCTCCAAAAAACCGTTCCTCTTCCTCCTCTGAATCGTCCGACCCAACTGCCGAACCCCCAGGCTGACCCTGAATCACAACACTTTCTGCCCATGAGATTCCTTCACTGATCCAAAAGTCCTTCAAAGAAGGAAAGAGCTCTTCCATTTAAGGAAGACAAAATATGTTTCCAGGTCCTAAAGCTACAAATCAAAAGGCCTTTAGGGCCACCAAAGCTGTGGGCAAGTATGCAAAGCTTCATTTGTACATGCACAGAATTTAGGTTGTGTGCGCAGAACCACAAAATTTGGAGATCCCTGCTCTAAGCTATAAATGTGTGGTTATAAAACATATCTGGCCTCAGACGACGAACTAAATCAATCCAAACAAACTATTGTGCATCTTAGCACAGAGGTTTTCAATTTTTTTCAGGCCTTGAAACATTTTTGATTTTTAAAAATTCCTGTGAAACCCCTGCTACCTGCACACACAGACTGATCAGCTGTAATCAGTGGCGTAGCGTGGGAGGTGCAGGGGGGGCTGGCCGCACCGGGCGCAACATCTGGGGGGGCGCGCTCGCACTCACAGCTCTCTGCCCCTGCCTGGCTCACTCACTCTCTTTCACTGCAGTGCTGGCTGTGTGAATCCGATCCGAGCCGCCGGGTTGCCGCCCACTGTGGAGGGGGGGTGCCAGGCGTACGGTGCAGTGCAGAGAGAGAGCGAGGGACTATCTGGGGGAGGGACAAATTACTTGCCTTGCCCCGGGTGCTGACAACCCACGCTATGCCACTGGCTGTAATTAACACAAATGCTTCCTGGGGCCATCAGGCTTCTGAACCTCCCATTCAACTGGACCTTAGAAAAATAATATCTTGTCTCCACTCCCATCTGTTTAGTCTTTCACAGAACCCTGCAGAATGTAGTTTGAAAAATATTGGCTTAATGCAATTCAGACAAATCCTGAAATTATATCGCCAGAGATATATTTAGTAGGGGATCCATTCAAATACCTTTAAAAAAGGAAAAAAATTGAAAAGACAGACAGTAATGAGGATGAGGTTTTTTTAACCACTATGTACACCTACATCTAAAAAGTATCTATAATAATCTTTGGTAATGTTAGAGATGTGATTGCCAAACTAATGTAGACTCTTCTAATTCCTATAATATCATGATCTCACACACATGCATGATTTTCTCTGTTTTCTCCCTTTCTATGTCACCTCAGTGAATTTTGGCTATTTTACAACAGGTCACAGCAGTGGCACAAATTGGGTCCACTCAGAACTAAACATCCCAAGTAATCCTTACATGTGACTTCAGCCTTTTTAAAGCTACCAATAGTAAAGGTTACTCATGTATTGTATATCTCAATCCACCTCTTCAACCTGCCAACATTTAGATCAAATAACTTTTTTATATATAAATAGCAACTATTTGGAAGGAGGGAGAGCAGGAATATAGTGAAGGGGAAAAAAATTAACGTTATGCCTTTATGACTGGAAAATTCCCTCAGAACATGGGAACTATTGTCAAAAGAGAGAAATTCTGAATGGAACTTTGGGAAGAAAGTGCCCCAACCACAATTCTGCTGGAATTAGTATTGCTGAGCTGTATATAATTTAGTGGCATCTTATATTAATGATCTGCCCTTATCAATTTTATTATTAAGCACATCTAGGATTGACAACAACACTTCCTCATTAAAACACTGTACTTATCTCCCATCATCTGTAGCTGGTAAGACTGCTTCTCTCTGCTTAATGGCATACAATAGCCAGCTCCAAAGGTCTCTAACCTCAGGAAAATAATACCATACAAAATATAGTATATTAATTTACATAAGATACTTATATAAAATACTGATAAGAGGATTCATTATATAAGATACCATAGCATCTTTCATTAATATTAGCATGCGATCCATGATATTTAGTCAACAAATATTGGGAGGGAGAGATGGAAACAGAAAGCTTTCCTCCAACTTATTTTCTACAGAATTTAGAATGGATTTTTGACAAGTATCTAGCTACACATTACTTTATAAGTAATGTAAGAAGCTGTTGAAGTATTTTTATACAATGTGATTAAAAGTTTCCTTTCATCTACTTCTTGGTTTAACTTAGTGCTTCCCAAACATTTTCCTTCATTCCTCCAAACTGCTTATTGGGAAGTCATTTTTATCCAAAGTAGGTAAAACATTTTAAGTCAATTTAAATGTCTGCTATGATTGGGTAATGGGTTTGTGTTTTGTTAGCAAAGAAAAAACCATTTTTACCCAATCCCATAATAATATTGAGTGAACTAAAGATTGAGAATGTTTGAAATAAAAAGACAGAATGTAAAGTTGGTTTATTTGATGAAGGTTAAAACAATATATGTTGTTACTTTTGGCAACCCTTAATGGAGTTTTTGCTCCACTTAATGGGGTTTCTGATACCAGAACTGAAAAGATGATGTGAGGGGACCTTGCTTGCTTGTTTTCTTGCAGACATTTCATTACCCAAACTAAGTAGCATCATCAAACAAGCAAGTTCAGAAAGCATCAAGGATCATCTTGTCAACCCTAAGCTATAGATATTCTCCTTTATTAATGAAAAAATATAGATTTGTTTATAGATAGGAGATGGATATGGGATGAAAGGATAATTGTTTGAAACCTCAGAAGGAGTGAAGTCACTAAATCTGTTTATATTTGTTCTTATTAAGGTCGGAAGTCACTTCTTTATATATTTATTTTCTTTTTTTCTTTATTATATTTTCTTTACTGTTTTTCTTTCTTTTTTAACATTTTTTTAAATGTTAAAAATGTTGATTTTTTCTTCTCTTACTCTCTCCTCCTTGTGTTTAGTTTGTATTAAATTTTCTTTATTTTTAATCATTAAATTTATATGCCACCCATATTTTACTATTTTTACTATTACGTTTTTGCTATTATAATCAAAATTCTTAATCTGTGTGGCAAATTTTAAGCAAACAATTATGTACCAATTATAAACATGGCATATTTAGTAGAAGTGCAACCTAAATGAATCCATATTATTTTCTTGGCAACACAATGGAACTGGCATGCCACTTCGTGATGTTTCAGTTTCCCATTTTAGTATATAGTCCTGGGATTTCCTGACCATCTCCCAGTCAAATCTTAATCAAGTCTAGCCCTGCCTAGATTTTTCAAGGTCAAACTATCATAATGCTATGCCATTCTTTTTGAATCTCATAAGCAGATCAGCTGAAGCAGAGACTGTAGCTATAAAAGAAACATGGGAAAGAAAGAAACAACCACCACATCAGCAGCTCTGAAATAACTTTTAGCATCTTGTAAGTGATAAGTTTCGATTCATGCTTCTTGAATTAAAAAAATGTGATTCCATTTGATTTTTTTTAAAAAAACTAATTATGCTTTGGATGTCCTCCTTCATGAGTATGCTTTCCATTTTTCACCCTGTTTTAAAATATCCCTTACTAAACTCTCTTTAGTTTCAAAGTGATCTTTCACTTGCAATTTGAAACTGGATAGTTTTTCTAGGATAATACCATTACCCTAACCCTTACCCCACCCCACTTTAAAACAATAATGAAGTATGAAAATTTGACACTGGGTAAGGCAATAACTGAGACTATCCAGCTGCACAATTTTGTAAAGCATAACATTTCCAGCTTGTTGGCTTTGAGTTTGTGATGTGATATTATTTGATTTATCACTTCAGTGTGTGTGTGTGTGTGTGTGCGCGTGTGTGTGTGTTATTCCTTCAAACTGCAGATCAAATAAATTTTTATCCTTAAGCATCATTTTCTCAGTTATATTAAAATTCTGATGATGAATGAATGAAATGATTCCTGAACTATCTGTATTTTGCATTACCACCCAAATGTGTGCTATTCATGAGGTTGTGTGAAACCATGAATTATATGGTTAAAAAAAAAAGAAAAATTGCTATGCCTATACTTTCTATCATATATTCTGATTGAAAAAATCTTGGCTTATAATAAAATAAACTCTGATTACTTTTGCCTCTAATTTCTGTGGGCTAGAATGCACTATTCATGAAGAGTATAACTATGAAATATAAATATTACATTTAATCAGTGGTTTTTTTTCTAAAAAAAAAAGGTGCCGGAACTCTTATCTTGGCAGACTCAGGAGGCGGGGGGGTGGAGAGCGGTGCTGCTGTGGTCACGGGTGTGAAAGGTGTTGGTGACGGGCTGCCCCCTGGGGCTGGAGCCGGTGCGGCTGGTACTGTGGGAGCAGCAGGGCCTGCTCTATATGGCAAGGGTGCGCAGGGCAGGCGGCGGAGGTGGTGTGGGCCAGGCGATGCAGGGTGGCAATGGTGGCACGCAGGGCAAGGTGACAGTGGTGCAGGTCCAGCACCGGGTAGGCCACCAGCCTGGCTGGCTGACACAGGTAAGCACAAGGAAGGAGTGCACATGGACTCCACAGAACCCACCTCCCATTCCTTGTCCTCTCTTACTTACCTAGTTGAGATGGTGTAATTGGGCAGTAGGGAGGGATGCAAAGTTCCTGCCAACTCGCCTTCGCTGCAGACAACTTGTCAATGCAACATTTGCTGGCAGGTCTTTTGGCACGTGCAGCAGCAATTCCTATTGGCTTTTGCACATAGCTTGTGCAAAAGCTTTTTGTGTGTGTGTGCAAAAAAAGGTGCTGGAACGGCATTCTGAGTGTTGTATGAGAAAAAAAGCCCTGCTTTTATGTTTTAATCTTATGATTTTAAAAATATTTTTTTTTCTATTGTAAGTTGCCCCAAACCTACAAATATTATATAATTGGTAAATAAAGGTAGAACATATGTTAAATATACATGAAATGATAATATGCTTCCCTACAAAGTCAATTCTTGGTCAATGACAGACCAAGGAGTTAACTCGGAAAGGCAAGAGGAAAATCTAGAAGAGGTCTGTGCAACTTGTAGAAGGGAAAGGCCCACACTGATAAATTAAAAATCTTTGTGGTCTGCAAAGGAATGCTGGTGGGGTAATCAATGATTTGGTGACTAGAGGAGCACCTACAGTGTTGGAGCTCATGGTCATGGTAAGCCATGGAGGCACTAGGCAACATGACTTTCAGGGCAGTGGTGGTGATTTTATTACTTTAAAAAAAAAAAGTCTGCGCTCTGTCCAAGGGTGCTTGGTAGGCTGCATGCACAGGCCTGATCTAGAATTTATTTTGAAGCATTCAGCTATCTAGGGCAGGCATGTCAAACTCATTTTGTTTGAGGCAACTTCTTATAAAAGAATTGCCATTAATTTGTTTTAATAAAATAATTTAAATCAATTTTTCACTTGATTTCAAATTAAATGAATTATATTGGTTGACAATGAGATTTTTTTTTTAGTACAATTGCCAAATGCAATAAACTGGTGTTAGGTGTATGTGTGCACTAATTATTTCAACACCAATACATTTTAACAACATATTCTATTTGTAAATGAATGCAAATGAAAATTATACAATTTTTTGTGCAAAAATAAAACAAAATAACAGATTTAAGAGCTGTTATCATTAGTTATCCTTAGATAAAAAATAATTCCATCATCCAAAACTTTGTTATATTGTATTTAATGAACAGATGCTTTGGGATTAAAAAAAAGACTGACTATATTTGATTGTGTATCACCATGGCATTAAAACAAAATTCAAACAGTGTATGAATAATAAAGGTTTCCTAAACATCTGCTGGCTATATCTATACATTTTCCTTGATAGCACTCTATTGCCTTCTTTTTAGCCTTTTTCTCAACTTCCCAGCTTAAAAAAGGCAAGGCACCGGGAGCTGAAAGTTACAGAGACTGTTTAAGCAGGTTGCTAGGCAACCTGTTCACACTCAGCCCTTCTTACCCTCCCACTTTTAAATTAGCCTGTGCAGATCGCATTTCCTTCAATTTGAGCCATCTGAAGGCCCGTCACTGCGATGCATTCTGCTGCTCTGCAATCTGGCTGCCTTACTGGTGTGCTGCTGAGGAGAATTTGGCTCTCTGGAACAGTTTACTTCAGCTTTTGTGTGTGTGTGTGTGTGCAAAAAAAGGTACCAGAATCCCATTCTGAGCATTCTATGGGGAAAAAAAGCCCTGCATTTAATTCACATAAAGCAATACATATTTATGTATTATATTTTGAAAAATAGAAAATGATCATTACTTATCATTTACTCCTACATTTCACACAGATTTTTGCATGCAATTTGCAACGTCTCAGCAGATTTTAAACAAGTAATTCAGTCATCAGTAATCTTGCAAGCTTTCCCTGTTTACAGATTTCGTGTTATAAAGACTTGTTTTCCATCCTTGATTCATTTTTTTGGCACGTTTGTGCAATATTTGCCAGCAGTGAGTAAGCCAACTCCACAGATGGCTCTTTTGGTGCCAAGTACTTTGGTATATTTGCCAATTCGTATCTAGAAAGCTATATAAACTGGACATAATCCAAAGAAAATCTAGTGCATTTTCCAGTTATTGCAATCTTCAGCACACCTTATCTCTCATTCTTCCTGTTGATCTGTTTTGCTTAACTTTTTGAGAAGTATGGAATACCGTATTTTCTGGCGTATAAGACGACTGGGCGTATAAGACGACCCCCTATATTTCCTGTTAAATTATAGGGTTTGGGGTATACTCGCTGTATAAGACTACCCCTCTTCCAACACACACCAAATAAAAATTAAAAAACATCAGATTTGATTTTAATATGGTAATTTTAATTCAAATGCTTATGACATGCAGGTACTTAGTAGGAAAACTGTCACTTATAAACATAAGGCTGTTTGTCATCAAACATGTAAACATAAAACAGTGCAAGTGGATTAAACATCATAATAATAATAATAATAATAATAATAATAAGTTGGAAGGGACCTTGGAGGTCATCTAGTCCAACCCCCTGCTCAGGCAGGAAACCCTATACCATTTCAGACAAATGGCTGTCCAGTCTCTTCTTAAAAACTTCCAGTGTTGGAGCATTCACCACTTCTGGAGGCAGGTTGTTCCACTGGTTAATTGTTCTAACTGTCAGGAAGTTTCTCCTTAGTTCTAGGTTGCTTCTCTCTTTGGTTAATTTCCATCCATTGCTTTTTCTCCTGCCTTCAGGTGCTTTGGGGAATAGCTTGGCTCCCTCTTCTTTGTGGCAGTCCCTGAGATATTGGATCACTGCTATCATGTCACCCCTCACCCTTCTCTTCGTTAAACTACACATACCCAATTCCAGCAACCGTTTCCTATTTTCCTAATTCACTTTTTCAGTTTTCCTAATTCACTCTAAAGCTTTCCCTGCGCAGAGCCTTAAGTAACACCAGCTGCCTGCAATTAGTGCAGGTTCTCATCCCACCAGGCTCAAGGTTGAGTCAGCCTTCCATCCTTCCCAGGTAGGTAAAATGAGGACTCAGTTTGTTGGGAACAATAAGCTGACTTTGTAAAAATGCTGCTTGTGGGGGGGGGAGTGTGTGTGTGAAAGCTCTAATAAGCAGGCATATACATAGAATGAAGGCTATTGCTAAGCACATTGATTTGTGCTTTAAATTGTAAGCTGCCCTGAGTCTTCGGAGAAGGGCGGGATATAAATGGGATTAAAAAAAAAAAGATCAAATGGGAGATCCGCTCCAGGTTTTCCAGCCAGCCCGCCCAGTTCCTGAGTCAAATGTGTCCTTAGAGCTAAGCAGCTGCTCCGGCATTCCCCACCTGCCTTTCAAGTTGCTCTTGCATTCCCCACCTGCCTACAGCTGCTCTTCATCTTTAGAAGGAAAGACGCCCAGACCCCAGCCTGTAAAAAATCACAGACTGCAGCTTCTACTCCAATTGGTCCCGTTTTCCCTGCGCAGACTAAATGGAAGATCCACTCCAGATTTTCCAGCCAGCCCTGTCCCTAAAGTTTCAGCACCCGGCGTATAAGACGACCCCTGACTTTTGAGAAGATTTTCATGGGTTAAAAAGTCGTCTTATACGCCGGAATCTACGGTACTTATTATTTATTAAGGGGAGATCTGCTGAATCACACCAAGATTCATCTCGTGTAGCTTCATATTTTAGTGACCTGCTACACAGCTATGGAAGGTCCATAAACAGGAACAGAAGAGAGACTAATTCTTTTTAAACCCACCTAAACTGATGACTATCACAAAAGTTAATTGCTTTGGAGGGGAGGCAACAGTATCTGGGGCTTAATGTGTAGCCAACTACATGCAATCTTCCCTTCCTTTTATAGTAATTTTGGGATGATTGTCTTAAAACCATTTTTTTTTCACTTCTATTATAATTCCTGAAGGAGATCATCCTGAAGAAAATCTGTGTTTACTAAAAGCTTCAATCAGTAGTGGTTAGTGATGGAATGATTTGTAGCTGGTCAGGAAGGGGTTTTAACTTCCAGTATTTCAATAAGAAAGTATTTTCTCCATTCCTAAGTTAGATTTCTGAAATTCAAAAAATGAGTTGGGAAAAATAATATTTACATATATGGATTGAAATAATACATTTTGAAGTTGAACGGGTGCAGAGAGGTCCCACTTTTATATACAATTCTTTGTCCATTTGTGCTCTATATTCATGGGACCTTGCTAAATGATTAACAAGCCAAAGTCTACTTTGCTCTCCAAATGTAGACCTAGTCCAATTCAACAACTTGCCTGATGTTGTCCTAAACTTTCTAGGACTGCCACATCTAAGATTGCCAAGAAAAAAAATGCCCTGAGAATTCATGAAGCTTTCTTTCAGCATATTCAGCTCTTGAAAATTAACAGCACAGATACAACTAGCTTTGATTCATTGTCAAACATTGCCACCAGGTGGCTTAATAATGAAAATTACTGTTAAGAGTTACTATTGACAGAAAAATCTTACTTTTGTCAGTTGTTAAAGCTATTAATAAATATATTTACCCACAAACCTATTAAGAAAATGTGTGGTTTGGAACAGATAGTATCATATATTAAAAAAGCTTTATCTTTTCAACAGCATGAAACAAAACAACCACTTTTCCTGTCTGAATGTATACTCATTATTCAAACATATGAGATTCTGTATTCCTTTACTATCTCCTTTAAATTAAGAAGGTTAGGGAAAAAATTGTAGCTAATGTAAAACAAGTATTCCAGGATATAAAATGGAAAGCACAGAACTGGGAATACAGAATTTTATCCTTAAAATTCTTTGTGAAAATCCTAACAGAGACCTGAATTTACCATTATTATCCTATCAGGCAGATTCCAAATACAAACATGTCATGAAATATGAATTCATTAGACATTGGTTATGTGGATGAATCTATATAGGGTCTCTACTAAAGCACAAGTAGAATTTTGAGAGCATGTAGTGGGTGCACTTATAGAATAACTAAAAGGGGACAATTTCTTAATCATAAAATGGCTGAAACAATAGGTATGGCCAGTGTCAGAGTATCCACTTAGTAGAAAGCAAAAGATGCCCTAGGACAGGGGTGTCAAACTGCTGGCTTGTGGGCCAGATGCGTCATGCCGAAACTGCACCCACCCCATTGCTGGCAATGGAAAAAAAGTCACGATATGTCACGACACATCATGTGATGTTGCGAGTTTAACACCCATGCCCTAGGATGTTATTTTAGAAATTTTGTGGGACTAAAAGTATTGTCACAAATAAACACCATATGGGAGGCTGTGCTTTACATTCCAATTTCCATTTTAAAAAAAAAAAAAATCCTTTTTTTAAGAATACCAGGATATACAGAAACTTGGTAAACACAGGAGAGGAGAAGGCAGACACCTAACTCATATTATGGCAATAAATGAGATGGAAGATGCAAGCTACAATATTTTGCAGTATTTGGACATTATTTTAATAAGCCAAAGTTTTGTCCAAAACAAGGTTTAATTCTGTTTAGTGAAATATTTTTGCTTCCACTCTCAGAATATGGCTCAATGATAATAAAAACTAGATATTTCTGAAGTAAAACTGACAAAGAAGAAATTCGTAAACTATTTTTGGATTACAATTCTACATATGGATTTGTACCACAACTGAAATTTGAGTTCCTCTTAGCATGAAATCTTTAATTCTTTGGACTGAAATTGCTGTCATTCTTAATCTCATTTCATGTTTTATAATGTGCTAATTATTGCTGTTGATAATCAGATAATACTTGAATTTTAACAATTATTTGCATTTGCTTCAATATTATGTATTCATTTGTTAAAACTGATAAAACGTTTTTTTAAAAAATTAACCAAACACTATGCGGCTTGTAAAATCTTTATTAAACTTCCTTGTGCTTAGTTTACTTCCCCCCCATCTATTCTTTGAATATATGTCTGTATGTTTTTTAGTACTTGGCAGTATTCTTCTAGGATTCGGAGTTTGTTTCCTTTTAAGATCCACATTTACAAACATGCACTAAGATATAGACCTACTATATCTGCTATCACACATCCAAGAAATGCTACATGGGATGGCCTGCATTCAGTTGCAGCTATCCAATTCTTTTGGCCTTAGGACTTATCAGAGTAAGATGTGTTTAACCACTTCCATCTTTTGATTCTAATGTAATTCATCTTGGTCTTTCTCATTCTCTGATAAAGTCAGAGAACAGAAATGGAGCTACAAAAATCTCATGTTCTGTAAGATAAAATCAGAAAGTTTCTGTTGGAGTGAGACATGTTTGACTCATCCATCTCTCACTTTGAAAACAGAGGATGCCTTGGTTCATTCTCTTTTTTTATTTCATCTGAGACCAGAAATTGAGGTGTGAGATTCTCTTATAGTTTCACATTGAGCCTGTGTAGTAAGACAGACATTTTTTGGAATAGCAGTAACAATACCATGTTTCCCCAAAAGTAAGACCTTGTCTTATATTATTTTTGCCTCCAAAAGAGGCATTAGGTCTTATTTTCGGGCAGTGTCTTATATTTTTTTGTAACACCTGCCTCACATCGTGGTGGTGGCACCAACAGTCCCATTCAGCAGGAGCCCACATGGCTGCTGGCCTACTTCTGCTGCAGCTGCTTCCATGAAGGCCTGTGTTGGAGTAATAAAAAATACAATAAAACCACATTGGTCTTCTAAAAAAGCAAGTCCTCCTTGGAAAACAAGTAACATTTAATATTCACATTAAAAATCAAAATGGGAACAATTAAAAATCTGCAAAAGTTTGATCAACTGTTGGAAGTATATACTTCCAAAGTCCAGCAGAACAATACAGATATAGCTGTTTTAGTATTAGCTGAACAATATTTTAATAAAGTGGTAGTGGGAGAAGGGAGAGTGGCAATCCAGGGCTTCAGGGGAAAGCTATTCCACAAGAATGGGGAAGAGGTGCCTACTGAGAAGATATGTCTTTTAATTCCCACTCTCTTTCTGAGTTGAATGCCTAGAACGGGCAGATTTGGTTTGAAGAGACAAACTTGAAGGTTAAATAGAAGCCGAGCCATTTAGGGCTTTATGAATTAAAATAGCAGTCTGAAAATATTCTCAATAATCTATTGCAGTTCTAGAAAATGGTACCACATGACTGAACCAGCTCTCACCTACCTCAGTTGCACAGCCTGGTAGTCTTTAAAGTAATTAAATTGCAGAAATATAGCTCTTGGGCTTATGGCTGCTGTTGGAAAAGATATTCTTCCACAGGTGTGGAGGATGCTACTGTAGATATAACTGATTTAGAAACCAGATGCTCTGGCTATAATCATGCCTCCAACATCTCATACCTTTATATTGCAACAAACTCTAACTGGGCCTGTCCCAGAAGATTACAGTATTTGGAAACTTCAGTTGGAACAGAATGTAGTGACTTATGTGCTAACAGGTAAAAGCTGACTTAGTAATAACTTCTTTTCTTTGATCTCTGCATTGGTCATTTGTATGTTGCCAGATACAATTCAAAATGCTTGTTATCATCTATAAAGTCCTTCATTGTTCAGATCCAATTATCCTTGGGTTCACCTACTCTATGTAGAATGCACATGTTCAACATTTGAATTGTGAAGACATACTGTACAATCCTATTTTTCCCCAAACTAAAGAGTTGGGGATCAGGAACCCTGACTTTCTGTAGCTAGCCCAGCCTTACAGAAAAATTAGCCCTAATATAAGAATATTCCCCTTTTCGTTAACATCCAGAAGTTCAAAAACAAGTTCTCTTTTGCTAGGCTTTTCAGTTATAATTTATATGGATGTTGCTTTTGAAATACTGTATGATACAAACTTGGCAGATGATGGTGATCATGTAGAACAAAACGCCTTGTTTGTGTCCTTTTCCTGGTCATCAATAGATGTGAGTTCAGGGGAACCATCAAATCCCTGGTTGATGCTGAAGCATCTCCTGTACATTCTTAATAATCTGTGACACATTCAAGAATTCCTTTCATACTTCAGCCACTCCGCAGAAGTAAGCAATTGCTATCATCCAGGCAGAATAAAAAATAATAAAAAATAAGTGTGTATGATTAAAAATAAATATATACTTGTAACCATTTGTTTAGCAACCATTCAAAATTACCATTCAAAATTACAACGAAACTACTGCAGCATTGCTACAGTCATGTGACCAAAATTTGCACACTAGGCAACTAACATGTATCTAATTGCAATATTCATGTGATTGCCACTTGCGACCTTCCTAGTCAGCTTCTGATGAGCAAAGACAATGTGAGGATTTGGATTTCCTTAACAAACACAAGATTACTTAGCAGCTGCTGTGATTTGCTTGACAATCGTAGCAAAAAATGTTGTGCAAACATTCACTTAACAACCACTTCACTTGCCCATGGAAATATTAGTCCCAGTTATGGTTCTATGTTGAGGACTACCTCTTATATAATTCTGTCATGTCTTTCATTAACAAGAATGTTTATACATTTCTTTTAAGTAGCTAAATCTTAACTCATTTTTATTTTAATCAATTTTATAAATCAACTTAGAGAATAAATTAAATGAACACAATATTATCTCATGATGGTAATTTTATATTAATATTAATTATGTTTTAACTGACATATTTGGAAACACTGAAAATCAATATGATATTCAGTGCTTTAACTATACTAGCATCTATTTATGCACAATTAAATCATGCACCATGATACATGATACAAATTCATGATACAAATCAGTCTCAATTGGTATGCTTTTGTGGCTATATATTTGTAAATAATCAAAGTTGTCAGCAGAACCTTTTTCTCTCTTTTTAATTCAATCTACTGAAGCAGCTTTTCCTACAGGATAGTGAAGTTTTATGTTTTATGCTGCCTGCTTTCATTTGCCTCATATGTAATTTTGACTAAACAGCAGAAAATGTCAGAATAACTTTACATCTGATATAAGAAATATATTTACACAATAGCAACAACAGTGTGGCTTAAATATATTTTGCATAATACATAATTAATCTGTATTTGTGGGTAGTCATAAACTTGGATGGCTTTATTTTACTTACTTATTTAACATATTTATATGGCTTTTAAAAATAACTGGATAAATTCATAAAAGGAAGTTTTGTCAAGGACCATTTAGTCTTGTGACTCAGTGGTCCCACCTGGTTGGGTGGAAGAGATGGATGTATCTCCACCTGAGTGCACCTCAGGAGTACCAAGGCCAACCAAGGCCAACCTCTGTGAGAGACTAAACATTGGATTGAGAGGGTCCTCAGTTGATCCAGCAGACTTTCTCTTTTATTCTTATATTACATTCTTAACTATACAAATTAAAATGTCTTTCTAGAACTGAAATTTGAAATCCAAAATTTGTTAAAAATTGCAGGTTTATAGATATCACCTTAGGAGCAAGCCTCAGGTAATTCAAAAGAATTTAAACATTGAGTTAATTTAGACCAGGCTGGACCAGGCTAATTTTTTTAAAGTTAAGCTGAGCTTAAAATTCATCTCTCCATTTCCACAAGACAGTTCATGTTCCTCAAAGATTTAAGTCAGAAGCTCTTAAGAGTTTGTTGGTTCACAGCATCCTTATTATCTCAAAAAATTTTCATAATGACTTGGGGGCAAAACTATGAACTACCCAGAGCTAGTACTTCATATAGTGTCCATCAGATGTTGAGAATCACCATGCTCTTTAAATTTAAAATATCCAATGGTATCCCTAGAGGGATGTCCTGGGGAACCATGATACACAATTTGGAAATTGCAGGTAGAGGCTAATTTAACAAATTCAAGAAAGAAATGAATGTCCAGGTTCTAGGAAATCAGACAATGGATTTTCTCTTATAAGTCATGTGGCAACATTCACAATCCTCCCCACTCTAATAAGCTTTTTTAAAAAAGATTGAAGCAGTTTAAAAAGTGTATGTATATGCATATGTATACAAGAATGAATGAATGAATACATTTCTGGCAGTGGGATAAGAGTAAGGAAAAAAGAAGATAAGGGAAAGTTAAATATTTAGCCCTGTTTGCCTTCTGCTTCATGTTTTTAAAATTGCTTTTCAAAACTTCCTGCAGAGCCCAGGAATGCTTTTTAGTGACTGTTGCTATTTAAATCTTCCACAAATTGCTGATTTTGTAGCCACTATCACTAGGTAAAGGTTCAGCTTGTGATTCACCAATTTTATTAATGTGTCAGAGTGCATTTTTGCCAATTGATCTGAGCCACTTCTCGATTACTTTTTCTTTTTTCTTGTGCCTTCAAGTCAGTTTTTGACCTTGGTGACAAATCTCTGCAGTTTATTTGGCAGAAGTGGATTGCCTTTTTTTCTAGGCTAAGAGGTCACCCAGATGGCTTTGTGCTTAAATTGGGATTAGAACTTGTGGTCTTCTCATTTCAAGCCTCATGCATTAACCACTGCACCAAGATGGCTTCCTTTGGTTATCTTCCTTTGATATTACTGTTAACATTCTAAGAAATAGTTCCTCATTCTGTCATAAATCTTGTGCAGGGTAACCTGGAATATTTCTCTCCCAACCTCTTTCTGTATGCATGGCTGTATACCTCTATTTATTCAATCTCTTACAAATATTGTAAGAGAGATGAATGAATGGACTTATAAATTCACACACACACACACACACACACACACACACACACACACACCAATTCATAAGGATAAGCTGAAAAGGAAAGTCAGTGGGAATATCTCCTGCATAAACCTCATTGAATGAATCTGAATTATACAAATGTACAACATGATACTGCACAACACCATATTACTACTCCATTAATTTTACATATGGCAACTGAAAGAAACATTCCCAAAGACAGTGCCAACTAATTCCTCAATAAATGAGATCAGTTGATATCCACATCCTGCTGCAATGAGCAACAGAATGACCCTTGATCATAATAGATTTGGATTGCACACTATAAGACTTAGCTCTCTCCCACTGTTCTATCTGTAGAAAATAATCAAAAACTGCAAATAGAAATAAATTGCATAAAATCCTGTGTGGTTTCTATATGCTTTCAGATAACTATAAAGGCACCACCTGCCACCTTCATTCAAAACTGACTGTCAGAAAGCCTGATGTAGGATTTGCTTAGAATTATATCTAAGTAATATCCTATTGAATATGTCTGTTGTTTAGTTCCATTTTTCATTTTTCAGACAATATTATAGAAGTTATTTCTGTCTCAAAGAACATTTCCTTTTTCCTAAATTGTCAAGTTTATGCATTTTGCCATGCATAAAAAAATAGTCACTATACAGTAGATTTGAATGTATTGCTTTCATTAGATGAGTAGGCCTTTGTGAAAAATTAGCATATCATCCATTCCTTCATGTTGCATAATGAGATCTATGATTTGTAAAGAATATTCCATTTTTCCTGCAGAGGCACTCTTGGTGCTCTCATGTGATAGCTTGAAATTCGCTGCCTGCACATTTGAAAGAGGTAAAAATGCAGCAGATCAATACTACAGGAAAAAAAAACTTTACTGGGCTATACCTCTGCTTCAGGAGGGATACATATTTATAGGCATGGTTCCTACTTTTTCTTTTTCATTGGGGAATCTGGTTCTCTGTCATGTTCCCAATATTTATTCTACAGATTGTATACAAAAACAGAAAAGTGGGTTGTAATAATTCTTCTTTGGGAAGAGCAAGTTCCTCACAAACAGTAATTTGTGAATCAGAGGTCAAGATTTAAAATCAGTGGATATTCTCTTTAAATTTATAAGCTCACCAAGTCATCCAGAACCCTCACTTGGTTAATATATATTGAGTTTATGTCGGCTATAATGGTCTTATGAGATTTCAGAGTTTTAGGAGATGAATAGGGAAAGGCCAATTATAGACAAAGCAGATTTCAGAGTGATGGAAAGAAAAGTTTTCCAATCTGACAAAAATCAGATATTTGTGAAACTATGTTGGCAACAAAATCCTACACAAGAAGGTATCAAACGAAGTATTAACTAAAAGAGAGTTGAACAAGCAAACCTGTTCTGGAAATATATAGTTCATTCTGGAATTCAGAAGCACGTGAGAAACCAGGAGCCCAACAAGACTGTTGGACAGCACTTCAAAAACATGTCTCTTCTACTTTTCAGAAACTAGGAGTTTTAACTAGAGATGATGTAAATCTTACAAGATTTGGCAACAATGATGTGCTAGAAGGAAAGGATTGCATCACACTCGTAGGAAGGCACAAGGCACTTCCAGGTTGAAAGGATTAGCTGGTGACATCACCATTGCCCAGGAGATGCCCAGCTGGGGGCTCCTTCCATAACCCAGCAAGAGTTCACCCTGCCCCCTGGCAGAATTTGGGTTCTGAACATGGGCTTGCTAATTCCAACTCAGCATTGTAATCACTTGAGCCACCATGCTCCTATAAGGAGAGGTTGATGTGTGAAGTGGCAAAAGAACAAATATGAATTTATCGGAAAGATTAGGAAGTTCACAGAACACATGCAATATTGGAATTCAACATTCTGGAGGCACAAGCAATAGAACCCAGCCAAACTAGAGTCTTGGACTTTAA
>JAKJMR010011123.1:0-14981 GCA_024449315.1 Daboia siamensis | reverse complement strand
ATAATAATAATAATAATAATAATAATAATAATAATAATAATAATAATTTTATTTGTATATTCGCCATGCTAGCCGTATCCGCTTCAGTTTTGACATTTTCCCTCCCCCATCTGCCCCACGTACTGGTCGCGTCCATCCTGTGGCACGCAGCTATTTGGGGTTGTGGCCAGATCCCTCCTGCTGCTATTCTGTTTGGCCTTGCTGTCAGATGGTTTGAGAAAGAAGCCACTTTTAATTGGGTTCCCTCTGAAGCCCAAAACCTTTGCCCCTCCCTGTGGTCAGTGCCAGGCTGAGATGTGCCCAGCTTGCTACAAATGATGCAGAAATGACTGAAAAAACCTGGATGGCCTAAACAGGAGCTGTGAACTTCACCCGTTAATTCAGTTGATGACTCCACCCAGCTCAGGAAAGAGGGTTTCTTCACCATCCAGGATAAGGAGAGCAAAAGCTTCCATGATGGTCAGTGAAGTTTGACTCAGATGGTTTAATTCTGCAGAGCACGCACAACTGTCAGCCACCTGGTGGGACACTTACACAACACACTAGCAGGGTCTCTGCAACTGAGTCCTGCAAAGGGGGCTGAGGGGGTCCCACCAAAGCTGGGTGTGCAGAGCCTGGCCAAGTGCAAATGGGTGCAAATACCCCAGACTCAGGTGAGCCCTCCTAGCCTGCAGGTTCCCCGGGACTCACCTTCTGAAGGGGTTCCTGCCTGACCATCCATGCTGCACTGTGCTGCTAACAGAAGGGGCTATATTGACTTGGACCCCCCAATCTGTGGAGCCACCCTTGCTGTGATGTCACTGCTGCGCTCCCACCCTTGTGGGATGCTAGGAAGGCTTCTCCCTCAAAGAAATGTTTTCCAACCATGCCTGAGGCTGCTTGAGCTGGATCACGAAGGGGCTACACCACCCTTCCTCTTTTCCAGCACGCTCTCCGTGCCCTTCACAGGAAGGGACAGCCATGATTACTACTTTGACACCTTGACCACTATACCGACTGTCTATGGTCATAGCCATACAACCCACTAAACCTGCTCACTTCACCAATGGCTGCATTCACACTTGCAACTTTTAACCATGGTTTATTTCTGGAGGTTGAACCTGGGTGTGGTCCTTATCTTCTTGTTAGGGCCATATTCACACAAAATACTTCAGCAGGCTGGGGAAATTTTCTTGCAAACCCCCCCCCCCCCCCCCCCCAAAGAAAGCCCTGGGTGCAACCTGTTTAGAGCCCATAAAAAAACATGGATGACCACAGCCAACCCTCCTCCACTTCACTTGGCTCACACCTGAGGCAAAGCCACAACTTAGGAGGCCACATTTGCAACTGAGGAGAGGTTTCCTCCCCTCTGGGCACAACTAGACTTCAGGGAGACATGGCAGGTAACATCATGGACAAGAGAAGCCATGTTACACATCCACTTGGCATTCAAAAACAACCGCTAGGACCTGGAGCCACCAAAGGTCTGGTAGCCAAGCACTGAGAGTGGAAGCTGAGGACAATACAGTGGGACAACTTTCAAATGATGGACCTGGGATATTGGTCATCCTGTGCTCCTGATTGTAAGGATGGACCTGCCCATCCCATCAGCTCCCCCTGTCATTCAAACTCCCAGTTCTCCCTTCTAGGCCAAGCTGTATATATTAACATCCCCCCTCCAGGCAAGAAAAACATTCAACAATCGACCAAGATAAACCAGAACACAGGGACTCTGAACTATAAGCACATGGAAGTCTTCCAGGGAGGACAAAGAAAGCCTCAGAGATGGAAATATCACAGGAGTCAAAAAACACCAAGTGCATCTACACAACCAGAGGAACTGCCACCAGGACCTCCTAAACCAATTTCTGGTTGGCTGCGGAAAGAAATCAGGTCACACCATCCACCACACTGCAGGCGCTGCCACCATCTCAACTCATTTAAACGAAGAAACGTCAAAATTTAATGGCTCTCATTGTATCAGTATGGAGAGACAACACAGAAAGTGTCAAGGAAATGAAAACGTCTACCCACTCTACAATTTTTTTCTCTCTGTGCCAATAGTGCCATCCCAGGCTGTCACTTGCCGGCCTCTTAGCCAGCTCTCATGCAAAAAATGATCTTTCTAGAACAGATGGCAAATGAAATTTCACTTCAGTTTTAGGTGCCAATGCTGTGACAATGGATGTTATTGCTCTGGCAACTGAGAACCAGCAGCCATTTTTACTTTTGCTTTTCTATTCTTTTGGAGTTCAGATGTAGAAGGGGGGATGGGGTAAATGCCTTAGCTAGCCACAAAAATGTAGAAGTGTGGGAACTCAAGGACTTCTGATAAGGTTTTGATGGCCTGAGGGGCTGGAGAGAAGAGCCCTTGTTTTGTGCTAATTGGGGAATGTGATTTATGACAACTTTTGTGGGGTGGGAATTTCAATTTGTTACTTTGTATCTGGGAGGAGGGAATCTCATTCTTAGGTTCAACTATGTAAGTGCCGATACTTTGTTTCCTAAATAAAATGTTCTTTACAGAAGAATTCTTGCCTTGAAATTATTTTACTGGCTTCATCTATCAGAACCGTGACAGCAAGGAATTATAAAATAAACTCTAAATTAACATTGATACATGGAGATCTCATTGAAAAGAAAATCCCAAACTCTTAACGTTAGGTTGGGTTCAAGGATACTGAGAGCTTCACTGGAGATAAAGCACAGGCAACACTAGAGCTAAGTGTCACTAAGCTAGAATGGCAGCAAACTCCATAACTCTGGGTGACCTTCCCTAGCAGTCTCTGGAGAAAAGAGATCCCATTGAAGAACAGCAGAAGTCAGTTTTCTGGCTGTTGAACTATCTCCATCCAGCATGACTTTCTGGACATGTCCTAACAGGAAGGACTAAGACCACTACGGAACACTGCCCCAAGGGGTCTATCTGTCACTTTTCTCTAACGTGCTTTTCTCCAGCTACCCCTCCTTACATGGAAGAAGTTCAGGGTCCCAAGAGCAGAAGCTCTTTCTCACCACAATCATGATTATCCCTGTCTCTGAGACCTCTTCTCCTATGTCTCCAGTGACTGCCTTTGATGTAAACATCAGACTGAAACAACATGGAAAGGATCTTGCATTAGAAAAGGATAAATATCACAGGTTTTGCTTTTTGTGGCTCACATTACAAGACAGTCAGGAGTTGTTCCCTTGAATATATTTTTTCTCTCTTTCAGGTGAATCTTGGTTTCTCTGTTTGAATCAGGAAATTCCACCCTGTCAGAGTGCTTTCAATTCTAATTCTTTTTTTCGAAAGAAGAAGGAGATTGATTCTGCCCCATGAATTATGGAACTTCTGATTCTGATTCTGATGCTGCTGCTGTCCCAGCCACTCTCTGGGAAGCTGAGAATGAAGTGTCCACTGAATTTGGACCACCAGGATGGAGAAAAGCCATGGAGCTACTATAGGCCAGGAGATCTTCTCATTGGTATAGTCATCTCTGTATCAAAAATAGCACCTGCAACATTACCTTTCAACATGGCTCCTTCTAGTCAGATTCAGCTGTAAGTCATGCGATGGAATTTCATTCCCTCCATTGGCAGTTCTAACACTCTTCTTTTTTTCTTGTTGTTTTAATTACTCTTATATTGCAGGATCTGACAAATATTTTGAATCTGTTTGATTAACATGGCCTCTCTCTTTTTGCCCTATTTGTGAGAATAGAAACATGAGGCAAATGAAACCTGAAAGAAGTTCACATTATTTTCCTCTCTCTGTTCAATCCTAAATTCATGACTGCGGTACTCACTTTGGTTGAAAGGAATGATTGAAATGCTTCTAATATCCTCTGCCCAACCGTTTCCATATTTTTATAACCGATTGATATGCAATGTCTCGTTTTTAAAGGAATAGAAGATGACTTGTGTTTAGAACAGCTTCTCTGGGTCACTTATCAAAAATTTCCTTCCTTTAATGGTGGTTCTTCTTTAATGCCTGAATTTTTCTGGGCTTTGAATATTAGTATTGGTAAAAATAATTCTATGTTTATGATTTGTTAAACCTTTTTGAGGACTATCCCCATCCTCAACACGAACAATATTAAAAGGTGATGGGTGACTACCATTTGCATCTAGTTTTGGTTCAGTATTGGCTTATGCTTCAGCTAGTTTGTAGAGAAAAAAGATGATTAAATGGAGAAAAAGTATTGTTGTTGTTGCTGTTGATGATGCTAATATTAACATGATCATGGTTTTACACTAGTATAAACCATGGAAATGCCTTAATACTACGTGTGATTTTCAATATTGAACGGATAAAGGAGATTCCCCAGCTCCTGCACAATTTCACACTTGGCTACAACATCTATGACAACTATGATAACACCCTTGGTACTTCAGATGCCTTGCTGGACATGCTCTCTACTGGAGAAGCCAATGTTCCCAACTACAGCTGTGGAAGGAAGGACAAGCTTTTGGCTCTTCTTGATGGAGCTAACAGAGAAAATTCCATCCAGATGTCAACATTAACAGACATCTACAAAGTCCCACAGGTTTGTGTTTATCTTTCCTTTTCTGTAAAGTGAGTGGGGTGTTGGGGTGTAAGCATTAATTCCAACCGTGTCTTCCCTAAGTAATTCAAGATTATTCTGTATAATAATAATGATGAGTCTATAGTTCGAAAGACACTTTACTCGCTTCCAAGAAACGGTGCCAAGTTAATATAACCCATCTTACCACAAAAGCCTCTTTCTCCCAAACAGTCCATCTCCTCTCTGTTTCTGAAAGCTTTGGTGAAGTGTAGATGCAGGGCTGCAGATCCACCCTAAAGTTCTTTTGTAGGATTGTGCCCACCGTAGCATCACTAGCATCAACTTGGGTGATGAAAGGTTCCTCAGGATTAGGGTGTTTACGAACTGGTTCTGCTGCAAATAATCTTTTCACCATGGCATTTGTAACTGTTATAAAAAAGGATAGTCAGGCGGAAGCAAGGATAAAAAGAGACCTATATTTTCATGACATCATCCCAATTGCTCAGAGGTTTCTGCTGCACACTTGTGAAGGCAAGGAGAAGCTCTGTGTTTAATCAAAGGAACTTCGGTATAATAGGAATGTGCAGTACTGATGGAAAATTCACATTTTTTACATGGTCTCAGCCAAAATAATGATATCCTCAATCATGAACAAATCCCAGATTTTTAAAAAGAGTCCTACAGGATTACCTTTCCTACTGATAATAAAAATTATATGTATTATGAACCTTTAAAGACCACTAACATTAACCAACCATTTTATTAAAAATCTACAAATATGTTAGGCAACCTATCATCTATTTTTTGCCCTAAAATTCTCATGATCAAATTCATGATAAAAGGTCTGAAAAGCAATATGACCTCTAGAGAGGATTTTCTACCAGCTGAAGAATTCAAGAAATATCCCGACTGGGGGGACCCTCCATTGACAGATACATTTACACATCTAAATAATATCTTCCACAACCATTTGGGTCAAAGATGGCAATTGTATGTCCTATATACAAACAAGGGACTAAAAAGGACCCTAGCAATTCCAGGCCCATTTCTCTAACAGATGTTGCTGTTGTTGTTAGCTGCGAAGTCATGTCCGACACATCACAACCCTATGGATAGCATTCCTCCAGGCCTTCCTGTCCTCTACCACTCTAACAGATATTGTGACTAAAATATATGCAAACGTCAACTTGAAAAGAATTGATAGTAGGTGGATGAAAAGTGCATTCCTTGTAGAAAAACCAACAGTCTTTAGGCAGATGTGATCCACTATTGATAATTCTTTTGTCTTGAACCATCTAACTATAAAAATATCAGTCAGAGGAAATAATGGTTTGCTGCCTTTATAGCATTTGACACAGTAAACAAAGATATATTATGGAAGAAATTGACTGCCCTTCAAATGGAGCTCAGGATGTTTACCCTGCTCAAAGCCCTTTCTACAAGAACTGATAGTGAGAACAATTAATCAGTGGAACTGCTTGCCTCATGAAGTTGTGGGAGCTCCATTAATGGAGATTTTCAAAAAGAGGCTGGACATTCATTTTGTCTGGATTTGTACAGGATCTCTTCCTATGGGCAGGGGGTCGGACGAGAAAACCTCCATGGTCCCTTCCATCCCATTTCTGTTCATTTGTTTGAGAGTGTGTTTGGGGCCCAATGAAGCCATGAGAAGAAGGTCATCTAGTCCAACCCCCTGCTTAGGCAGGAAACCCTATACCATGTCTGACAAATAGGATTCATATGTACCAAAAGATAAGACAAAGCTGTTGCCAATATGACATTAGGGTTGCATGTGCTGTGAAGAGGACGGCTCCTATTCTCACAATAATTATCTGATTATGAATGAGTCAAAGTCAAAAGTGATGGTCTTTGGAAAATGACAACGTTGCCATATAGGGCTAATTGATGAGGAGGCAAAAGAGCAAGTTCACACCTTTCCTTACCTCAGGAAACTTTTCTCTGTGACTGCATCTGGGATCCTTCAACATCAAAGGAAGACACAAGTGAATGCACTGTTAATTTTTTTTTTTTAAAAAAAATCATAATTATGCAGGTTCCTTAGATTGAATTATTAAATACAAAATATCAACATTACCGTTATTCACTTATATTAAGCTGAACTTTGGGATTTAATTTATATTGCTACTAGAACAAGTCCAATCACATCATCTGAGAAGTATTTTGAGGGTAGTGGACAAAAGGAGTTCAGCTAATAACATCTAGTCCAACCCCCTGCTCAGGCAGGAAACTGTATATCAGTGGTAGCGAACCTATGGAACACATGCCAGAGATGGGACGTCACACGTGTCATCACCCCAGCCCTGCCTCCCCCTGCGAGTCCCTTCTCACCAGCAGCCTCCCCCCATGAGGAGAGTCGCTTCTGGGTATGGCCTGTATGGAGCAGCGCAGCCATGGACATGGCAGCCAGGCAGCAGGGACAAGACTCTGCCCTTGCACCCAGTCGCACACAATTGATGCTACAGGGCATGGGCAGAGGGCATGGCCGCCATGGCGCTGCAGGGCCGCCTGCAGCCCATGGAGGTGTTAGGTGGCACTGCGGGCAGGTGGGGTGGGAGGAGGGCATTTTGGGGGCACTTGGTGTCTAAAAGTTTCGCCATCACTGCCGTATACCATTTCAGACAAATGGCTGTCCAATCTCTTCTTAAAAACATCCAGTGTTGGAGCATACACCACTTCTGGAGGCAGGTTGTTCCACTGGTTAATTGTTGTAACTGTCAGGAAGTTTCTCCTTAGTTCTAGGTTGCTTCTATCTCAGCTAGTTTCCATCTGTTGCTTCTTGTCCTGCCTTCAGGGGCTTTAGAGAATAGCTTGACTCCCTCTTCTTTGTGGCAGCCCATGAGATATTGGAACACTGCTCTCATGTAACTCCTCGTCCTTCTCTTCATTAAACTAATAAACGTCCCCAAACGCTATTAGAACAAACAAATTTCATTTAAAACATTCTTGATTTTATATTATTTTTTTATTATTATTATTTTAATCCCATTTATATCCCGCCCTTCTCCGAAGACTCAGGGCGGCTTACAATCTAAGCACAAATCAAATGTGCTTAGCAACAATCTTCATTCTATGTATATGCCTGCTTATTAGGGCTTTCACCCCCCCCCCCCCCAGCGGCATTATTACAAAGTGAGCTTATTGCCCCCAACAATCTGGGTCCTCATTTTACCTACCTTGGAAGGATGGAAGGCTGAGTCAACCTTGAGCCTGGTGGGATGCGAACCTGCAATAATTGCAGGCAGCTGGTGTTACTTAAGGAGGCATTAGCCCACTGCTCCACCAAGGCTCTTAGGAAATGTCATCCCCCTGACTTTTTTGCCACTCAAGAAAAACCTAAAAAAATGCTGCACAACGAATCCAAGATAGTTAAAATAGAGAAAAGTAGGGCCATCTTCAGTATGGTTGACATACTGAAAAGCATCAGCTGCTAGAAATGTACCTTCCAAGTATTAAGTTAAATCTTCCAAATTCCTTACAATGAATATACTTGTATTTGTGGAGCTCCAGAAATAGAAGATGTAATACATCTATTATTTTGAATATCAATTATTTTTTAAAAAATAGGGAGATAAATATCTTGGATTGCACTTAAGTCTGTTGGGATCCTAATATTTTAAAAAATGTATTTTCACTGTGCTCAGAATTCAAAACTTATATATAAAAAGCCCTTTTTGGAAGGAAATTATGGTCTGCTTGTGATAAATTCTAGGGTTAGAAAGAAATACTATTTTCATTTTTTATGCTTATTCTATTGTAGTTATTTTTCTAAATTCTGCTTTTACATGGAATCTTACTAATGTTCTGTGTTTTATATTCTGTATCTTTATATGGCCTAATGACTAATCAGACCAGTGTTGTAATTGCTTCAGAGGCTCTGAGTGATAAAAGTCAGTTTCCATTTTTCCATCGGATCCTCCCCAAAGAAGGATTCCAGTACCCAGCAATTGTCCAAATTCTCCTCCATTTTGGATGGACCCTGATTGGTCTCTTTGCTCCAGACTCAGAGAAGGGAGAGAATTTCATGAGAACTTTTACTCCTGTGCTTGTCAAGAATAGAATTTGTGTTGTTATATCACAACTATTTTCAACAACTGAAAGTACACCATTCCTCAGGGATGCCCTCTCTAAGTGGAGACAAGTCAACGTCTTTGTTCACTTCATAGAATTTGATTCCTATTCGGACAGAATCCTTCCATTCCATTCAGCACTTGAAGGTTTGCCAGGACCCATTGAAGGGAAAGTCTGGATCTTGACAGTGGTTGCAACATTGTCCATGGAAATGGATAGGCATCTCAAGCACGTCCATAGTATTTGGAGTTTTCCCTTTCAATGGAAAAATAGTCGGAAAAATGATAATGTCTATAAATCACCCTTGTCGGTGGAACCTGAATTTCAAGCTGAGTTTTTTCACTGTTCTGTTTCAAAACACACCTTTTCTGTCAAGGGCCGGAGACAATGCACCCAGAAAGCACCAGTGGAGACCCAAGAGAAAAAGAATAGGTTGAAGATCCAAAATGATATCTATTTCTACAGTGTCATTAAGATTCTGGCCCACGCCTTAAGTGCTGCATTCAAAACTCAGAGGAGAAGGGAGAAGGGAGAAGAAAGGTTGGGGGCTCCAAGGCTGCAACCATGGAAGGTATGGGGTCCCAATAAGGATCCATCAAATAAAATTCCTTTTCAGGGTCTTTTGTGCACTCTGGGCTTGCTGGTTTAATCTCTTAAGCTTCTGTACAACACCTCCTACTTATTGGAAGAGTGCTGCATCCTCCCATCAACAACCAAGAACTTTTATATATTTGAATAAAAGTTCTCAGACTTTTCTGATTTTAAGCTCCTGTAAACTAGGACGAGAAACAATGGTTGGAAACTAATCAAAGAGAGAAGCAAGCTGGAATTAAGGAGAAACTTCCTAACAGTGAGGACAATTAACCAGTGGAAAAAGCTTGCTTTGAGAAATTGTGGGCGCTTGTCTGAGATGGTATAAGTTCTCCTGCTTGAGCAGGGGCCTGGACTAGAAGACCCCCATTGTCCCTTCCAGCTCCATTCTATTCTCTTCTCTTCTCTTCTCTTCTCTTCTCTTCTCTTCTCTTCTATTCTATTCTATTCTATTCTATTCTATTCTATTCTAATCCAACATGGCTCCTCTGCTTGAAGCTTAAAGCAGTTCCTTCGATCTCTTCCTCACCTTTCTACTTGACTAAGGCTGATGAAAAGTGTCTTCTCCAAGTGTGTGGTGCCTGCAAGTGGATTTGGTATCATTCCACTGGATTATTAATGACATGATCAACAAATTAATAAAAGTTTATTATTATAACATTAATATATTAGTACTACTTTATTATAATCAGTGACCATTCTAGGCATAGAATAATGCAAGAAAAACTACAAATGAAATATTAATACAGATTATAGCTGCCATTCATTACATTCATACAATCATGTATAAGTCCTGGATGCTAATAATTAGTTAGTTTCCTATTGAGTTTTACTCATACACCACTCTCTAACACAAAATCATACTTTTATTTTCTGGAAGCTGTAAGGCTCTGCCTCAGCAGGATCTCTAAAGAAAGCAGATGTCAATGCTGCAGACATTGGATGTTTTTGCACTGACAATATAAAAGGCAGTTTTTTCCTTTGTTTGGCTTTGAATCACTAAAGCAAGGGAGAGATCAACCTGGATGTTTTGAGAAGATAAGAAATAGTGGGCTTTAGATGGGAAGTGAAACTTTGTGTGTTAATCTAATTGGTGAATGTAATTCATGATGTGTAATTAAGGGAGGCAATTCTGTATCATATGATGTGTAAAGTGGAGGAGAGTTCAGATTCTGGCATCCATCCATGACTGCTGTTGCTTCGTTCTCATTATTATTGACTGTTAGATAAAACAATGCCTGAATGTTGTTTGAACTGTCTCATTAATCAGAACCATGAAATCATGCCAGAATCTATTTTCTTTCAAACAACCTGCCACTGTCTCTAGCCTTGAGAGAAACTGGCAAAAATTCAAGGGAGAATCTTCATCATGGGAAAAGAGAATCGGCTTGGAGATGGTGACCTAGAAGCTGCTAACAACTCAGAGCAGGAATTAACAGACAGCATGCTGTGAGAAGATGAGTTTTTGCACAACTCCCATTTGGGGGAAGAACCCAAGCAGTTAAAAGAGATTTGCTAGTTGTCAGGCTGGAACCACTCCAGCAGAGACTCCAGTTGCCCTGAGACTGCCATGCCAGAGTCTTCAAAAGCAGAAAGGTGGAGAGCTACCAGACCATCTACCACAATGAATTTGGGTGAGTGGAAAACCCTGTCTGCAAACCAGACAGCCTACTAGCCCCAGGAGTCCCCTGCCAAGCCCTCCAAACCCACAGAGACAGAGAACCCCACCCTGGGGTCTCTGCAGCAATGAGAGGTTGGGGCACCCCTGCAAGTGAAAGGCCAACAATCTCTGAGCTTGCCACAGCTAATAGAGACCTTGAAACAGCTTGGGGTGGTGTAGAAGCCTGGAGAACAGAAGCTGATGGGAGGACAACCACAGCAAAGGTGGCAGCAGCAAGGCCCAAATGTGCAACCCCTGAACATACAGCAGGACCAGTGGGACCAGCAGCAGTGGGGGCCCTGGCAGCCATTACATCAACAACCAGAGTGGGGCCAGCAGCAACTGAAGACACAACAACAGCAGTGGGGGCCCTAGCAACCATTTAATCGACAACCAGCAGTACCAATGGGGGCCCCAGCAACCAATGATGTCCCCACCCTTCAAAGCAACCTTCGATGGGGATACAGAGAATCTGATTTTTTTCCTCAATCAAGTACGCTTTCATTTGAATCGCTGGGCCTGTTTCTACCCAGACCCAGGTGCTATGGTCGATATGATTGTGTCCAGCCTAGAGGGAGAAGCATCCAAATGGTTAAACAATTTATATAATGAGCAAGCCCCTGAATTGGAGGACCCCCACCTCTTCCTCCTAGGGCTGAGAGAAAGATTTCAGGACCCATTCATTGCCCTCAAAGGAGAAGAACAAATCCACAAGATAAAACAAGCTGGCCAGCCTGGCCTGGAGTACGTGAGGGAGTTCTGCAAGATAGCCAGTTGGATAGGGAGATGGCCTGAGCAATCCATAATTCATCATTTCAGGAAAGGGTTGGATGACCACCTTTCTCAGGCCTGCATATACCAAGCTGTACCTGACCAGCTGCAAGAATGGTACCCTGCAGCGGTAAGATTAGATGTTCAGCTCGCCCATTATAAGAAGCCTCCCCCACCTGAAGCTGAGCCGAGGCCAGAAAAACCCAAATGACAATCACCCCCATGAAAATCTCCAACTACTGTGATGGCTGAAAGACCCAGGCCACCTGTAGGCCAGACAATTAAATGTTTCCAGTGTGGAGAGCAGGGCATCGAGCAGTGAACTGCCCAGTCCCCTACCCCCAATCACAGACTAGACCAGGACAAGCAGCAAGAAAGAAACCTGCACAGCGGCTAATGGGAGAGAAATCCAACCGGATGACGCAGAACCTGTTGCCCAGGTCACATCCCCTACACAGGAGGATGCTGGAACTCAGGCTGGACCCACCCCCATTCTACCCTCTTTCGACAGTGACGGGGAAGGAGAGAATGACCCGATGGTGAGCTGACATGTCCCTCCTTTCTCGCTACCTGCCAAGCTCATAATCCCTAAGTTGGGTTCACAGGTAGATTTAAAGGTGCTATTTGATTCTGAATGCTCCTGATGCATCATTAGCTTGCCATTTGCCATTAAACTGGGCACATGAGCAAAATTGCTCTCCAAACCTGTGAGGTTTGAGCAAGCCAATGGATCCCTGATGGGAGGGATTTTAGTCATGCAATTAACAGAGCTCCTATGCCTAGAAATAGGTGAGCATGGGGATTTTGTTTGCTTCCTGGTGGCCTAAAAATGACTGAAGCTGTGATCCTAGGATTAGCCTGGTTGGACAAATGGAAGCTGTTTATGTGGTGGGAGAAAGGAATGAGAACTGTGAGACTACCCATAGGGCCCAATCCCCCCATTGATTCAACAGATGTTACAGGGGATTTTAGCCCACCCAATGAGCAAGCACACATGGCTGCCTCATGGCCACCAGCGAGCTGCTCATCCCCACTGAGTACCGGGACCTAGCAGAGGCATTTAGTGAGAAAGAATGCAATACCTTGCCTCCTCACCAGCCCAATGATTGTTCCATTGAACTGTTGCCGGGGGCCAAACTTCCATGGCCAAGAATGTACACTATGTACCCCACTTGAAAAGGAGGAGATGCTGCGATATGTGGATAAAAACTTAGTGAGGGGATTCATTGAACAGGCCAAGTCTATTATGGGAGCCCCTGTGTTGTTCAAAGAAAAAAAAGATGGGTCCCTTTGTCTCTGTGTTGACTATAAGGGTCTTAACACTGTGAGTGTGGAAAATAAATACCCCTCCCCCTCCTGAAAGACTTGCTAACCCACCTGGCAAAGGAGAGTGTCTTTACTAAATTAGACCTGAAAGAAGCATATTACCAGGTGAGAATAAAGGAGGGGGATGAGTGGAAAATGGCTTTCAACTTCCCCTTGGGAAGCTACCAATTCAAAGTCATGCCATTTGGACTGCAGGGGGACCCAGCCGTATTTATGCAGTTGATCAATGAGGTCCTACATGATCATTTATGCAAAGGGGTTCTGGTGTATCTCAATGACATCCTGATATACAGTACGAATATGACTGACCACATAAGACTGGTCAGAGAAGTGCTAAAGAAACTACTGATTGCCAAATTATGTCAAATTGTCAAAATGTGAATTTCACCAAATCCAATTAGATTATCTTGGCTATAGAATTTCCAATCAGGGCATTGAAATGGACCCAGCCAAAGTGAAAGCTATAATTGAATGGCAGCCTCCAAAGACTTGCAAACAGCTCCAAAGCTTCCTAGGTTTTGCCAGCCTCTATCATCAATTCATTTCCTCTTTTGCCGAGATTGCTCTACCCCTTACAGAACTACTCAAAATGGGTAAGGGAGGGGGAAAACTACGACCAGGCCAACCACTAGCATGGACTATGAGTTGTCAGAAAGCTTTTGAAAATTTAAAATTCTATTTGCTACTGAACCAGTTTTAAAGCACCCCTGCCCAGGGGAGCCCTTCGTAATTCAAGCAGACACCAGCGACGTGGCAGTCGGAGCTTTGTTACTGCAAAAGAATAAATGTGGAGTCCTGCAACCTTATGCCTACACCTCTAAGAAATTCACTGAAAGTGAGAGGAGATGGACAGTCTGGGAGAAAGAGGCCTTCGCAATTAGGTGGGGGCTATTAAACTGGTGACAGTATTTAGAAGGGAGCAAGGTGCCTTTTGAAGTATGGACAGATCACAAAAATTTAGAGGCACTAAAAACTCTTTGCAAGTTGTCCCCAAAGCAAGTACGATGGGCATAGTACTTTAATCATTTTAATTTTACTCTAAAGTACATAACGGGAAGAAAAAACTTCCTAGCTGATGCACTATCCCGATTGCCACAGTACAAAAGCAAACGTGAAGAGGTCTATGAGGCAATTATCTCCAGTTCACAACCTGCGGCACAACTCACACCTCGCAGAATCCCTAATCCTGATGCCCCAGGAGCAAAGAAGATAAAACAAAAGCTCCTCACCCATCAATGGTTCAAAGATAATCAAACGTCCCTAACATGCAGGGAATGTTTGGCATACAAGAGGGGGGGAATTGTAATTACCTGAAGCCCTCCATCTCAATGTTCTCAAACACAGCCATGATGTAAAACAGGCTGGACACTTTGGATATTTAAAAACTCTACACCTCATCCACCAGCAATTTCGGTGGCCGGGCTAAAACAAGATGTGGAAAACTATGTCAGGAGTTGTACCGTATGTGCCACCATGAAAAGAATTCCAGGGAAAACCCCTGGGTTACTGCAGCCTGTGGCAGACCCTTCTCAACCATGGGAAGAAATAGCTATGGACTTTATTGTACACCTACCCGAAAGTAGAGGAAATACTGTCATCTGGACTGTGATAGATCTGTTCTTGAAGCAGGCTCATTTTATCACCCTTAAACGACTCTCATCTGCCCAACGACTGACTCAATTGTTCCTGAAACATATCTACCGACTGCATGGCACCCCTAAGTGAATAATTTCAGATAGGGGAGTGCAGTTCACAGCGAAATTTTGGAGGCATTTCCTCAAATTAATTGGATCATTTCAAGGCTTATCATCTGCTTTTCATCCAGCTACCAATGGGGCTGCAGAATCTGCTAACAAAATGGTGGAGCAATATCTCAAATGCTATGTTTCCTACCAACAGACAAACTGGACTGACCTCCCTTTCGCCGAGGTGGCTTACAATAATTCTGTTCACAGCAGCATGGGCTACATGCCTTTCAGGACAGTTAGTTGTTTGCCTCTGTGTTCTATTGGGTTGTCTCTGGTTCTGTGCAAGATCTCATCTCTGATTGACTTCTT
>JAKJMR010011122.1:0-10685 GCA_024449315.1 Daboia siamensis | reverse complement strand
TCGGAGCAGTGCACAACTGTGGATAAAACGGCATACAAAAATGGGAAATGTGAATATAAGAACCTGTCAAGGTTGAACTCGTAACACACCCCTACTCGCAACTTGACAACAGAAACTAAGGGGGGAGGGGAATGCTTGTAATGTATTGGGAGCAGGGAAGGTGAGGAATGTATGTGAGCCGTTCACAGCCTGAGACAATCCTGATACTTCAAGGTCGTGCAATGGGAACTTTTCGAAGGCATAGGCTGTTTTCCCAAAATACGAGTTGGATTGTGGCCCAAATGGGAAAAAGGGGGAAATAATGCTGTTTTTTGTGCTAAAACCTCAGAGCTAGCTTAGCTTCCTCTGTGCCTGTGTGGATCTATCCCAGGAGTTTCTTTTGCAGCATAAGCCAATGGGATGATTGACAGAATCATCATAATATCGTAAGAACCGAAGATACAAATCGTAGGTGAAGGGAGAATTAAAAATGGCCCCATCCACCATGGAGCCCTCTGGACACATTCCCACAATGGCACAACCGTCACTCAACTTGTAGATTCCCGTTTCCTGACAAGATTCATAAATAGTGTGTCCCTACGTACTTCCGTTTGATGCCACGTTTTTAGAGAATGTGAATGTGTTTTTAGAGAATGTGAAAACGTCTAATTCCAGCTTCAGGTTTTAGAAAATGTTTTCAAGGCATAGTGGTAACACAGTGAAAATTAAGGTAACACTAAGTTTCGGGTAGATACTTATATGCAATAGCGTATCACATATGGATTTATTTTCCTACATTAAAAGGGGAGAAAAAAACTCCATATGTTATAATTTCTTTTTTCCGGAGCTAATCTATATTTGTAAAATGCCTGATTTTCCAAATGTTAATCCCCAGAATTAAAATTGCTTCTCTAAGTAAAATGAAGCAACAAATAGAAACAATGGGAGTTGTATACAGAAACGGAAATACTTGCAAATTTTTAAGTCCTGAGTTAAAAATGAATTTCTTAGGAGGCCAATAAAATTAAAGCTAAGAAGAGGAAGAAAAATTGCTCTCGTATGGATTTTGTTTAGTAATGTTATATCGGATGCTTCTCTGCTTCATACAGTTGCTCCTAAAACTCTGAACATTTAAGCAGTCTTGCAGATATTAGCTAGGCACGCTGGCATTTCTAGCATTTGAACTAGAAATTGCCAGTTTAAACCACCAAAGATAAAGGGAAAAATGTTAAGCATAATTCTGAGATGAAATTGTGCAATTAAAGTTTATTATTTATTAATTTTATTTGTAATTTTAATTTTATCAGGGCGGTGAACAGGGCAAATATATAAAAAATACAAAAATACAAAAGTTAATAGGAATTAAACATGCCCAACTAAAAACAGTAAATACAAATATTAAATAACCATAAAAACCCAGACCCATCCCCCATCAGGCCAGGCCGGCTTGTTCAAATAAGAATGTCTTCAGATCGCGACGGAAGGAGCGAAGGTCGGGCGCCATCCGGAGCTCAGCCGGCAGCTGATTCCATAGCTCCGGGGCGCCCACAGAGAAGGATCTCCCCCTGGGGGCCACCAATCGACATTCTCTGATCGGTGGCACCCTGAGGAGACCCCCTCTGTGGGAGCGCACAGGGCGGAGGGAAGTTGATGCCGGCAGCAGGTGATCCCCGAGGTACTCCGGACCCATGCCATGTAGGGCCTTAAACACCATTACCAGTACCTTGAATCTCACCCGGAAGACAACTGGCAACCAATGCAGCTCACGGAGCAGAGGTGTAACATGGGAGTATCGGGAGACTCCCAGCACAACTCTCCCGGCTGCATTCTGTACCAGTTGGAGCCTCCGAGTGGTCCTTGAGGGCAGCCCCATGTAGAGAGCGTTGCAGTAGTCCAGACGAGAGGTCACGAGCGCATGAGTGACCGTACATAGAGCATCCCAATCTAGATAGGGCCGCAACTGGCGGACCTGGGCGAAGGACCCCTAGTCACAGCTACTATATGGTCTTCCAGAGTAAGCTGTGAATCTAGAAGGACTCCCAAGTTGCGAGCCCTATCTACGGGGGGGTAATAGTTCACCCCCCATAGAAAGAGATGGAATATTCTGAATATCCCGGGATGCCGGTATGCACAGCCACTCAGTCTTGTCGGGGTTGAGTCAAAGCCTGTTCCTCCCCATCCAGACCTGAACCGCCTCCAGGCAACGGGACATCATGTCGAGGGCATCACTGGGGTGGTTTGGGGTCGAAATAAAAAGCTGGGTATCATCGGCATACTGATGATACCCAACTCCAAAACCACGAATGATCTCACCCAGCGGTTTCATATAGATGTTGAACAGGAGAGGCGAGAGGACTGACCCCTGAGGAACTCCACAAATGAGAGGCCTCGAGGTCGACCTCTGCCCCCCTGCCAACACCGACTGTGAACATCCTAGGAGATAGGAGGAGAACCACTGCAAAACCGTGCCTCCCACTCCCAATCCCCTGAGACGCCGCAGCAGGATACCATGGTCAATGGTATTGAATGCCGCTGAGAGGTCTAATAGGACTAGGACAGAGGAATATCCCCTGTCCCGAGCCCTCCAGAGATCATTAACCAGAGCGACCAATACCATCTCCATGCTGTACCTGGGCCTGAAGCCCCATTGGTATGGGTCTAGATAATCCGCTTCATCCAGGAACAGAGGGAGCTGATGCGCCACCACACTCTCCAACCTTCGCAAGAAAGCGAAGGTTGGAGACCGGATGAAAGTTATTCAACACAGCTGGGTCCAAGGCAGGCTTCTTGAGGAGAGGTCTCACCACTGCCTCTTTCAAGATGGCAGGGAAATGACCCTCAATGAAGCAGATATAACCGCCTGGAACCAGCCTCGTGTCCCTTCTCGGGCCGCATAAACCAGCCAGGAAGGGCACGGGTCCAGTAAACATGTAGTGGAGCTCAGCCGCCCCATAGTCCTGTCCACTTCCTCCGGAGTCACAGAATCAAACTCCTCCCAGGTAATATCAACAAGACCACCCGTGTCCTGATCATCAGACTCTGCCCAGTCAGAGTCCAGACCGGTCTGAATCTGAGCGATTTTGTCTGACAGATGTTGGTTAAACTCCTCGGCACGACCCTGCAAGGGTTCCTCCCTCACCACCTGATTAAGTAGGGAGCGGGTCACCCTAAACAGGCCGGCCGGGCAATTATCTGCGGACGCGATAAGGGTAGCGAAGTGATTAGACCTCGCCGCCCTTATCGCTGCGAGATAATAATAATTTTATTTATATACCGCCCTTCTCCCGAAAGACTCAGGGCGGTGTACAGGGCAAATATAAACATACAAAAATACAAAAGTTAAAAAGGAATTAAACATGCCCAACTAAAAATCAAATACAAACATTAAAAAAAAATAAGACCTAATGTAGGTTCTTAGTCGCAATCGGTCGGATTCGGGTCGGCTTAACCTCCAACAGCTCTCTAGGCCCCGTCTCCGACGCTTCATCACCCAAAGCTCCGTGGAAAACCATGGAGCTTGATGGGATCTGCGCCAGGTCAGGGGACGCAAGGGTACAACTCGGTCAAGAGCCTCCGTGGCTGCCCTTTCCCAGGCTTCCACTAAGGCATCCACTGAGCTGTGAGCGAAGGAGGCAGGTGGGGACCCCAGCACTGCCTGGAACCTCTCAGGCTCCATTAAGCGCCTGGGGCGGTATCATCTAATTGGTTCCGCACACCCACGGTGGGGAGTGGGAAAACGGAAGACCAGCTGCAGGAGATGATGATCGGTCCATGACAGGGGCATAAGAAATGGAGAGCCTCCACCAAGATCATCTAACCACCGTCCAGATAAGAAAATCAGGTCAAGGGTGTGGCCTCCCACATGAGTCGGTCCAGAAATTACTTGCGTCAGGTCCATGGCTGTCATGGAAGCCATGAACTCCCGAGCTAACTCAGATGAACCTCCCAGGGATGGTAGATCGAAGTCACCCAAAATTAAGTTTGGGGAACTCAATCACCAACCCAGAGAGGATATCGAGAAGCTCAGGCAGGGCTGCTGCTGCGTGACTAGGTGAAAGTTACATCAGCAGCAAGCCCAGCTGTGCACCAGGGCCACATCTCAAGAAGAGAGACTCACACCCGACTACCGACTATCTGGGGAACGGTGGTCTCCCGCGGACACAAGGTCTCCCTCATAACAACCGCCACTCCCCCACCCCTACCCTGAGCCCGAGGCCGGTGCAGCACCCGGAAACCTGGTGGGCAAAGATCAACCAGAGGGATACCACCCTCCGGGCCTAACCAAGTCTCCGTGATGCAAGCCAGGTCCGCATGCTCACCCTCGACCAAATCCCGGACGAGAGGAGCCTTATTAACAACAGACCTGGCATTCAAGTACACCAACCGGAGCTCAGGTGGCTGCACATCCTCGCTCCCGGGACCTCGGGGCAGAAACAGAGGATCGGAGTGTATCACCGCTTGTAAGCAGCGGAGAGGCCTTCCCAGAAGTCGATACGGCTCTCTGTTCATACGCCTGCTACCATTCCCTAATGTTGTGGGAATAGGTAATCCCACGACCCGCTCTGGAGCCCTGAAGGCAACCGACCTCCGCTCCCCCCCCCCCAGTGATCAATCCCGGACCTGGCCTGAACAACGGTTGTTGGACTACCCCCCATATCCAAACAGCCAAAAGAAGTTCCCACCCCCCTCCCTAACCCCACAAAAAACTTAGCTAAAAAGCTTACTAGGGGCCTCTCATTAAATTTATATCGGAGACCCTTACCCGTGCCCAGCCATCTCTCAGGGTCCCAACAATCGGGCCCTTCATCGAGATTATGAATGGCTGGAAAGGCGGGTCGCACCCAGGAAGGGGGGGCACCCCTGAGGGCGAACAGGTCCGTGCAAGTATAACAAACGAGGCATAAGGAGCAAATCCAGGAGAAGGCAGTCCCATATTAATTAATTAGGAGGATCCAAACAGAGGGTAGATGGGTGTTTATCTTAGCAGGAATAGACCACAGCAAAACTCACTGAATTACTTTGTAGTATAAGAGGAATTTCAGTCTTCTGACTTGACACTGAAGTCTCTGCTATATTGTATATTTATGAATATTTTAAAAGAAAAATATGTGAGCAATTTCAAATTCTGGTCTTTTTCTTTCTTTCCTTTATCCTTTGGGCAATTTGTAAGTGCATCAACGATGATACATTCTGGTCCTTTGCTAAATAATTCTGTGTGTTTAATCTGTTCTTTGGGTCTAAGTGAACCGTATCTGTGGATGTAATTACATTTTTCTTATTATAATTGTCTCCCGCATGGAAGGCATTTGAAGGAGGGCCTAATAGGGAAATTGTTCTTATTATTTCTCATTATCAAACTTTGTTTGCTAATACATCCTTTCAGAGTGTTGTCCTTTTTATATCTTTGTACCATGAATACCGAGAATCCGTTGGCTAGGCTGGCTCCTCACGTTATTAGCCTATTTGAGGGCCATGTTTTGAACCTTACAAAAATTTTAATTTAACTCCTTCCTCGCTCCATACACATTTTACTGATGATTTTCTTCCCTGAAACTGGAATGGGTGCCATTTGAAATGACCCATTTTATCTTCATTCTTGACTATTGCAATGGATCCTCACGAAGGCAGCTTCAGGTTTCTGAACCTTTGAAAGATCTCTTTGAAGTCTGGCTGTAATTTAGCATAGTTGTTTTTGGGAAGCGGTGACAGGTAACGCAACTAGATTGCTTAGGATTTTTCCCCCAAAGTATGTTTTGGATTAACAGTTCATCTACATGTCCAAATAGAAGCAGGTCAAGCCGCCCCTCCCCCTCACCACTTCCTGGAACAAACTGCCTCTTGATGGCCAAACTACATGTGGCATGGAAAGCTGTGGTTTTGGATCTTCCATGTTTGGTCAAGAGACAAAGGCTGGACCCAATTATTAAAGGTGATGTGTTACCCATCTCTCCTAGAGACAACCCTATAATCGATAAAAGCAGCACCATGAAACATTGAAATAATGCTGATGTTATCCCTTCAGTCATGTCTGACTCTTGGTGATTCTATGGATCAAGTCTCTTCACCTCTTCTGATCTTGCACTGCTTTTTTTTTTGCCAGGTGTGATGGTGCCTAGCCCACCAGGTTATTAAACAGCCTGGTTTCCTTTTACCAATAACTCTTCCCAACATTAATTGCTTTCTGCCTTGGTGGAGCAGTGGGCTAATGCCTCCTTAAGTAACACCAGCTGCCTGCAATTCGTGCAGGTTGGAGTCCCACCAGGCTCAAGGTTGACTCAGCCTTCCATCCTTCCGAGGTAGGTAAAATGAGAACCCAGATTGTTGGGGGCAATAAGCTGACTTTGTAATAATGCCGCTTGGGGTGTGTGTGAAAGCCCTAACAAGCAGGCATATACATAGAATGAAGGCTATTGCTAAGCACATTGGTTTGTGCTTCTTAGATTGTAAGCCGCCCTGAGTCTTTGGAGAAGAGCGGGATATAAATGGGATAAAAAAAAAATTCCCTCGCACGACACAGCCAAAATAAGTGAGACGTTGTTCTGTGATTTTTGCAGTGGTATGCGCATTCTCGTTGCTCTTCTCTGCACTCTTTCCAGAGTCATCTTTTTTCTTTTTCCTTCAGCTCAGTTTACTGAAGTTACGTATGAAATACAATTTCCGATGTCTGTCCATCTTCTCTTGTTCCATTGTTACCGGATGGGCTAAAAAAATAGCTTTTGCTTGAAGTTGGAGATTTGAGGGACACTTTCTTTAAACCCTTGGTGCCATCATGAGAATTCGAGCTATTCCGAGATTGCACAAACGGTGTAACACCCTTACGGCGAAATCTCTGTTGGTTTTTTGAACATAACTCTGAGGACTGTAAGTACTCCTTGCAAAGCCTGTACATAATTTATAAATTTCTAGAATGCTGTTTACCCAAATCACTTAGTCTGGCATCTGAAGATGCTTCAATTTCTGTTTAGGTCACAGAGTCAACGTCATGTTCCCCATAACAGCAAGGCTGAAGCTGTAGTGTGAAGCAGTGATGAGCAGAATGGGAGAATAAACCATCTTGGCTTTGTCAAGTTCTTCACTTGAGGTTAAGGACCTTGGATGTTTCTTCTGCTTTGTGCTTACTGTGCATGACTTCCAAAAATAGTTATAAGTTAGACCAGAAGATTAATAAACTCAGTTTACCCTCTAAAGCAACAAGGAGAAACTACATGGGGGAACAGCTAGATTTGATATCCACCAATAAACAAGGTGGATAACACAATAGCCTTTCAATCATTCATTTAGACAACTAACAACAGTCCAGTGCACAAGCACAGGGAAGGCTAATCTTCCCCGTTCCCAAATGTTCTTCTGAAAACCCGCATCCCTGAGGTAGTTCTGAAGTCCAGGGCCTGTAAATGGTCCACAGGCCCAGGAGTTGAAGGTGCTTCCTGGAATGGGAACCATCCCTGAGAGGGTGGTTGCCAAATACATGTTCTGTAGGTGGCACTTTTTTCTTGCCAGTCTGGCAGATCCACCCTGGAGAGGATGGTTGTAGAGATGTCCAAGTCCATGTAGACCTTTTGAGGTGACAACCAGCACATCCCACCTGAAATTGTAGCTAATACAACTGCTGTAGATGCATGAGTTGAAGCTTCCAAAATAGTCTTCAAGAGAAGCTCTATATACACTGAATTACGGTAATCCATTTCTAACGTTGACCATGGCATGTCTGACCATCCTTGAGGCCTTTCACGTTCTCAAAAGGCCACAACTTTTCTACAAGTCCAGACTGGGCAAATGTCACTCTTAAGTCCTGTCGGAAGTCACACTACGAGAGCGATCGCTTGCGTCTTCTCTCCCGCTGCCGGTATGGAAAATGGAAGGCGACAGACCAACAGACAGAACACTGGTCAGATTGAGGAAGAGCCCCTTCTGTTTCAAAAAGTTGGATTACTTACAAAATTAACCCTCTACATTCAGATTTGGAGTAGTGGATGAAATAAGAAAAAATGTTTTGTGCTCTTTAAATATTTCTACAGACTATTTTATCAAATTTTGAAACTGCGCATCTCCCTTGCAGATGTTTTACTTTTATGTTAAAAACATTAAAATATATGTAAAATTTAAAAGAGGTGAGGAGTGTTAAAAATTAAGAGATGGGGGAGGGAATTTTGGGGAGCTAACCAGCCCCAAGAAGGGCACAGAACTATGTTTTTACACCTTTACACAAAGCCCCAAGTTGCTATGGTACATTAGTCAGCTTTTCTGTTGGCTGCTGGTCACTTTTGATTTCTACCATCTATTGGGGTAGTGTTCTTCATTTTTATGGCCCTTTGGCTACTAGGTCAGTTCTGGTCCTTTTGTTCTTCTGTCAGATTTGTGTCCAGCTTGGCCTTCAGTCCTAAAACGGAGGGTGGAAAAAACCCAACAGACTTCCTTTCTGAAGCTCATTTGGTTCACCTTTCTCTGCATCTTCTCACCGTTGCTCCAGTTCTGGACTCTTCTGTAGAATTTTGTAGGTCACCACCACAAAACCCATTGATCAAAAGCTGACAGCCTCCCTCTAGGGGGTCCCTCTACCCTTCCCGCAGGGTCACACAGATATATTGCTCTTTCTCAAAAACAGCTGCTGCTTTTTTTTCAGTGGTGTAGCTTCACTGACACACATCACCATATTTCACCGACCAGCACCACCAAACCCACCTCTGTATTTAAAGTGCATATAATTTTGAAGGCCGGCTCCTTAAAAATTAAGTTGGCTTCCAACTTGGAGCGAAGATGAGAGATTTTATCCACAAAAAAGCTTGGCCAGACGACTGTGACACAGGCTAATCTATCTACTGTTCCTGTACCTGATCTTCTCCAGATGCAGTAGGAGTGGAAAAGTCCCAGTTCACTGTCCTTGTCGTGGGGCAAACTTTGGATGATTTTCACCCATTTGTGATTGCACACAAATTATCAACTGCTGTAGGGATTTCTTCAATTGGCTTGTCTTTGGTGGGCCTCAGAAAACTCGAGGTCCATAAAGATCATTCATTCATTCATTCATTCATTCATTCATTCATTCACCATGTTGAGCAAGGAGAGGCCACTTGCAGCAATTTGTTGACTTTGGCCCTCTTTGCATTCCAGAGGTTGACCTTTGGATGATGAGATGCACAGTTGACACCTATCATGTTGGTGTGCTCAGTGCTGCAATTTAAGTTGAACTTATTTTATTGATTAAATTTATATGCTGCCCATCTCCCTGATAAGGTGACTCTGGGCAGCTTGTTAAGTATAGACTAAGGGCATTTTTGAGCATTTTTGTCGTGTCTTTTCTTTATTCTGAAATACGAGGATCTTGCAGGTTGACTTATCTCGGCCTTAATTCTCTTTCTCACACCCATGCAACCACACCAGCTCTGTCAGCACGGTTTTTCTAGCCAAGGTCGCAGTATCCTGGTCTGGCAGGATACTGAGTGGTTTCCTTACAATACAAGGGCTAAATTGCAAAAAAACAATCAAAAAACCGCCCTGAGAAAATAGAACTACAGGGCTACACAGACAAAAATCGCTAAGCGTCAAAGGCCTCCGGGGGGGGGGGGGGGGGGGGGACATCACTTGGGTGTAATCCATGATGTGCTCACAGTCCCCGAAGGAAAGTACAAACTAAGATGTGTGAAGGTCTCCAGGCTTTTTCTGGAATGAAACGAAAGGAGACAAAGCTCTTGCTGTTGAGTTTCTCTGCTCTGAAGCTTCCTCTCTGAAACAGAGTTAGCAACACCCCAAAGTGGTGAAATGTGTGTTTCATTTCCAACCGCAGAAACCTCAGGAAAAAAGCAGAAAAACTCAAGGCAGCAGATCTCGATTTACACAATTTGTTACCCAACTTTAAAATAAAAACCAACTGTCCTACACTCAGGAATATACGTGGGATGGGAAAGCAAGGAAGCGGCATAAAATTTAAATGGATCGATCCCATATTTCTTAAATTTTTTTGATGGAATAGTGGAAAACATTAAATTCAAACAGTCTGCACGTTACTATTTTTTAAAATAAATCTGGCTGGACGTTTGTGCTGTCGGTGCCATTTTCAGACCGCTGGGTCCTCTGTGGTCTTCCCTGTTTGAAAGGGGAGGTGGGTGCGGACTCTGAAGGGGGGGCGAGGAGAAACCTTGAGGCTAGTTGTGGTCCTCCCATCCTCCACCCCAACCTTGGAAGCGGGTTCAGATAATCCTTCCCTCTGCCAAAAACGGCTTCACTGGCCACCAGTGGGGGGACCTGCTGGACAAACCAACATAGGCTTCAGCGTTGCCTCAGTGATGCACAATGGTTTCTTAAAAAAACTTTTTTGCCAGTCTCCAGAAAAGCAGCCCCAAAGTTCAAGAAACTCAGCAGCTGAAATTCCGCCACCAGACATTTATTTATTTATTATTTATTTATTTAATTTTATTTCTATACCGCCCTTCTCCCGAAGGACTCAGGGCGGTGTACAGGGCAAATACATACAAAAATACAAAAATTAAAAAGAGATTAAACTAGCCCAAACTAAAACCAATACAAATATTAAAACTACCCATCCCTCATCCCTCATCAGGCCAGTCCAGCTTGTACAAATAAAAATGTTTTCAGACCCCGACGGAAGGAGCGAAGGTCGGGCGCCATCCGGAGCTCAACCGGGAGCTGATTCCATAGCCCCGGGGCGCCCACAGAGAAGGATCTCCCCCTGGGGGCCACCAATCGAC
>JAKJMR010011112.1:19060-33221 GCA_024449315.1 Daboia siamensis | reverse complement strand
ATCCAGAAATGCCAACTTTGCAACCAATATTTCTCATCCATAACTATGGCACCCTAAGGATACCTGCATACATGCAAATGCTTCTCTGGGATCAGTAACGCAGCAGGGATTGCTTTTTCCTTCCAGTAACAGATTGCTGGGAAATACCAAATATGGCCTTGAGAATTCCAATGTTTCTTACAAATTTTTCTGGATGTGGTTGAAAAGAGGCCTAGAAATGCAAGCACAAATACATCACGGTGAACGTGTACACACAACTAATTACAATCTTCAATTATATGTGATATATCTAAAATGAGAAGGGCTGTCTCAATTGCAACTTGCAAACCGTTCCGTTTTGTGGCAAAACAATCCAGGACAAGCTGATTAGCAGAGCTTAGAGAGGACATTAACACAATTTTTGGGAAGGAAAGTAACAGAAGGACAGTTTAACATCTTCCAGTTGGTGTTATGTTATGTAACATCTACTTGGAATTTAAGTGCATGAGTCATAAAAGAGCCAAAGTTGCTTACCCTGGGGCTCAAAAGCCAATAGGAATTGCTGCTGACCTTGCCAAAAAACCCGTCTGGCAAACATTGCACAGGCAAGTTTTCTGCAGTGAAGGCAGAAACTTTGCACCCCTCCCTGCTGCCCAACTACACCATCTCAACTAGGTAAGTAAGATATTATTTGCAAATAGGATGGCAATAAACAATTTAGGCTGCATTTACATCAAGGCTTTTCAACCTTTTCAGAAATTGTACCACTTTTAGGACATGACAATATTTAAGTACCACCAGTGCTTAACAAGGTGTCAAAAACTTGACTAAAAAAAATGGGGGGGGGGAATTTTGGGTTTCATTGGTTAGATTCATTTATTGTTAAAGAAATGGCTAGTTTATAATATTATAGAAAAGTAAAAAGTTGAGGTTCAATGTTAATGCTTCTGCAACAGAGGAAGTCAGAAGTCAGTGCCTTTTCTTTTTCCCTTCTCCCCCTCACTTTTCCCTTTTTTTCTCACCGTTCACTCGCAAAAGCCTCCCCACTCACTCACTTTGCTCACAAAAGCCTCCAGTGGCTCTCACTCACTCCTCTGTCTCTTTCAAAGGCACCTCATTCAGTCTCTCCCCTACTCACTCCATCTCTTTCAAAGGCCACTTGCTCACTCGCTCACTTACTGCCCCGTTGCTTCCAAATGCCATTTGCTTGCTCACTTACTGCCCCGTCGCTTCCAAATGCCACTTGCTTGCTCGCTCACTTACTGCATTTGGAAACGACGGGGCAGTAAGTGAACAAGTGCTGGTGCAGGAGGCCATCAGCTGTTTGATGCTGGAGACCACTGCCATGAGGAACACAGCTCTGGGTCGGGGTTCGGAGCAGCTCCAAGTGGGGGCTCAGCACGGGCCGCAGCGTGGCAACTGCAGGGAGGGGAATCCCCGTGGCATCTGTGGGGAGGGGAATTCCCACGGCCTGCGGCTCCAAGCTGCAGGGGCGGGGGTGCAAAGGACAGGTGGCGATGCCGTAGCAAGACACCGGCATTGCTCCCAGTGACAGTATCTCTGAGTTCCGGCACCTTTTTTTTTTTTAGAAAAAAAGCACTGCCTATTAGCTATGATGTGGATTATTTTATTCAGGATTTCAAACTAGCATATTTAGCATTTGTAATAATTTTCTTTAATAATTGCGTGCATTTTTTCTAACAGCAAATTCAAATATCTATGAGCCAACTTTTATTAGCCTTTCTTGTTCATAATTTGAGTTACCTTTAAGAGATTTGATTGATCACCAGAAATTAAATACTTCACCAGTACATATAACATTTGTTGTTTTTCTACTACATCCTTAATTTTTCTGTGGTTCTTTTCCAAGTATATAGATATAAGAATTATGGCTTTGTGATTGTATTTGAAATAAAGTTCACCCTTTTCTTTTGCATATTTTCAGTCAATGTATCCTGGGCCTTTATGGAGCAAGCAGTCTTAGCCACAATTATTTTTATATTTTATCATTTTAAAGTTATATATTTTGGAGTTTATTCAGTTATTTATTTATTGGCTTTTTAAAATTCTATACTGTGAAACTTTGGAATGGATTCTATGAATTCATATAACATCACATTATTTTCTATTGATTACTTAGAGTTGTATTTAAATGTGTTATATAATCCCCTTATTTCTCCTCATAATAAGAAAAATATATGATTTATTTACATTAAAATACTGGTGTCTTGATTCTTGGTTCTTTCTTCAACAGATAAAATGATATCTGTATTTTAAGGCTTGTCTACATGTCTGCTTGCCCCAGCAAACACAACCACTCTTTGTTGAAATGGATCACAATTCTAAGTTAACCTTAGTCCATCAAATACACATCCCCTGCTCATTTTAGCTGCTCAGCCTATGTGATATTTTCTGACTTCTGTGCCAACCAATCTGCAGCAAATTATTCTGAGATACATTTAGAGGAAAGGATCTGCCCTGTTTCAACTGACCATTTGATCCAGTGTGATACCACCTGACACTAGTAGTAGTTCACCTCATCTTGTTAAAATTTTAACTTTTGAACTGTAAAAATTCAAACATTACTCTCTGGTTTTCTAGCATGGGAAGAATATAAATAAATTGTAATCCTCCTCTCCTCTCCTCTCCTCTCCTCTCCTCTCCTCTCCTCTCTCCCTGCTTCCCTTCTCTTTTTTTCAGAATGGCCTGATTGCTAAGATAATTCTGATTTAAAAAATATTTAAATTAGTATTCCTGTATCATTCTTCATTTTCTGTCATGGTACTTTCTTATATCATTAAAACAAACCTTTCACTTTTCAGTCATAAAATGCCTTTTTTACCATCTGGTTCTCTGAACTACCAAACTATTTATCAAACGTGGAGTTTCACAAAAGACGTCTGTGGCAGAAATTGTAGGTCTTTCTTTAGTGTTGGCTTATAAACATACTGCACTCCTTCCTGGAGTAGAAGAACCTGAAATGGGTAATACACAATATCAAAGATAGATTATAAGTACACAGTTTCTAGGAGAATCTTTGAAGAATGAATGAAACAAAAATAGTGGCTTGGACAAGAGGTGGTATGCAACTGATGTATTCATATCCCCTTTCTCTTGTTATGTAACTCAACCAAAGACTTTAAATCAAATGACAATTAAAGAGAAGGAAGCTGATTTAGCCTCATATGGGGCATGTCTTCATTTTTTCATGACTATTGAGTATGACAGATCATCTTAGTGCTTCTAGGTTCCATTTAATACTGTTTTTGAGATATTACATGTGTTTGAATGTATAAAACAATTATATTTCACTTGGGATTAAGGGACAATGAGGAATGTGAATATCATATTTTCTAGATACTTAAACATACACCTGCTGAAGTTTAAGATCATTGTTTTCATATTAACAAAAAATGTTCAAGAGCCACATACATACTTAAAAGCTCTTGTATTATCTCTCACCTGACAGAATGAAAATTGAGACTTTCTTCTCTGCATTTTTCAGCACAGTGTTAAGGAAGTAACTGAAACTTGTCTTCAAGCTATCAGTAAAACTGATTGCAAATCTTCTGCAATCTCTTTTTTGGACAGGTAAATTCACTAGAAGTTCTACCTGCATGGGGAGCATCCACTCCTCTTACCTCATGTGGACATATTGTTAGGGCTACCCAGTCCAGGTTGTCTAAGTTGTTTAAATCCAGATGGTGACTAGGTAGCAAAAAGCAGCAAAAAGTCACAAAAAATCTATCTTGCTATTTCATAGTTACCTGGTTTGTTGCAGAACAAATTTGATGGCCCAGGAAATTTCTGAACATAATCTCCTTTGCCTAAGCCTTCTTAGAAATCTAAAAGCCAACAACTTCCTTCTTCTTAGAAGAACAGTTTAATTAATTTTCTTCAAGAAAATGGATTTGTCTATAAGCTTATAAAAACTGTTCTAAAAGGAGTGCCTGTTTCAGTGAAAAGAGTGAATTAATTGGAACTGCAGTGTCAAAATTTTTCTGCCCATGGATTCTTTTCCAGTATTCTGTTACACATAGACATAATTCTTTTACACATCAATAGATATACAGGTAGTCCTCAACTTACAACCACAATTGTTCCCAAAATTTCTTGTCTTGCTAACCAAGACAATTGTTAAGTGAATTTTGCCTCATTTTATAACCTTTTTTGCCACAGTTGTTAAGTTAGAAACAAAGTTGTTGAGTGAATCTGTCTATCCCATTGACTTTGCTTGTCAGAAGCCACAAAAGGTGATCACATGGCCCCAGGATACTGCAATTGTCATAAATATGAGTCAATGGCCAAGCATCTGAATTTTGATCATGTGACCATGGGAATGGTCAGTGCCATTGTAACTTGCACCATTGTAATGGTCACTAAACAAATTGTTGTAAGTCAACACTATTTATGAACTATCTACTCAGAAAATTCCCCCAACGGCACTTTGAAAAACCTTTTAAATATTAAAGATCTTTTAACAACTATTTTAAGTTGTTAGTTTTTTTAATGTTTAAAACCTGACAGAAATTTCCTGTGAAGAATTTCAGTGTGAAGCAGTGTTTGCATTCTCCTTTCACACAGTCTTGCCAAATAAATAGCCCACTTAGAAACTGAAAATCTGAAAAACTGCTTGCATGAATGGTGTTTCTGTTTTTTAAAGTGATTGCAGCACAAAGGTCTTTTTTTGAGGAGGTGGGTCACAGCTTATAAAGAAGGGAGGATAATTCTGCCTTTCCCAACAGCAGTTCTAAAAATACCTCATGTATGACCAATAGCCTTTTAAAAACCTCAGTTGTTACTAATGGAAGCATTTAAAAGCCTGATTGCATACAGGAAAGATCACATGTAACTTTTCCCTTTTTTCTTTTATTGGACACAGCAGAGAGAGCAAGGTCAGGAATCAAGAAATGCTAGAGAAGCCTAGAAATTGGTGAATATGATGGGTATTGTCTGTAACCATTTTGCCATAGTTAATGAAATGGCTTCTCTCAGTTGTATATATTTTCTATCTAATATGATGGTTGCAAATCTATGTCACTACAGGTGCTGTAACAGCAGGTTGGGCATCAATTCTGAACAAAACTGGGCTTTAAAAAATAGAAGAAGCAAATCCATTTTTTATTTATTTGTTCAGTGTCTGTTACCAAATATATGGGGTTATTTCCTCTTAGAAGTCTCAGCAGTGCAACCCCTGAACAATCCTACAATCAAAAACTTGCTAGCCTTCTGCATAATTTGTAAATGGCCCATGCTGATTGATTTGATCTTATAATAAGAAATGGAAAGAGTCAATCAGCTCTTTAATCACAGGGAAAAGAATCTCAAAGGAACTACAGAGTTTTACAATGCAATATGTCAGAGATACCTTGCCATGTAATGCTTAAAATAAAAACAATAAGCAAAATCTCTCAGCAGGATTTTTTTTTCCCTGAGAAAAGCCACACAGTATTTATTTATTTAGGGTACGGCATACGTATGCCATATGATAGACACAGTGCAGGCCTGACAGTCTAGATTGCTAGTTCATTCTGTTCTGCGCTTTTGTGCTTATCTTTGGTGCACTGTAGGGGGAAAATTAGCTTTACACCAAAGCCATATAGGAATGCAATCCTATATAGGTCTGCTAAAATATAGAAAAAATATGTATTAGTCTAAGATTACTATACATATAAGATTATAATTTTAAAATACAACCAATGCCTTGCTACATTTGACCAAATTTCTAATCATGGCTAATCAGTACTACAAGTAGTTGATAAATCTTCCATTTATTAATTGTAAATATTTATTTGATTTTATTTATGGCTACTTTGTCTGGAAATTCTAGTAGTGAATATCATGAACATGGAAATGAGACTGGTAGTAGCTATTAATAGAGACATGATCTTAAATTTCTATTGAAAGAATAAAAAAAATGCTTATTTAAATCAACTGCACTGTATTCAGCAAGAGGTATTATCATGCTGTATAAACCGATTTTCCTTGATTAGAAATCCCTGATCAACATTTCTGATAAAATAGAGCTTTTTATTTTTGGAAACATACTTGAGATGTTTGATCAGGCTGTGTCCAAGCTCTGGATCTCACTTATGGATCATTCTCTTACTATTATATTTTGAATAAATACCATAATTTTACTAACTATAGTAAATTTTTATTGGCAAGTTGGAATGGAAGAAATACCTGGTGAGAAATAGGCAAATAGAGCTTGGGTTTGTTTTTGTCCAAATGAGAGCAAGGCCCGGCCTTTCTCTGGTTCAGGGTGATGTTGGATGTTGGTATGTTGGAAAGACCTTGAGAGATGGGGTAAGGAGATGCTGCCTAGAAATGGTTAGCTAAGAGCCAGCATCCCCTGCAACTGGATAGAAAAAGGGACAAGGCTTTGAAGAGACCCACTGTAGTTTCTCAGACTATAAAAAGATGTGGGAGAACTGTTTTTTTTCAAACTTGCAAGATTCTGTTAATATAGATATACAGTGAAGAAGAATTTGTTTATCTGGTTGTGTTTTCTGTCTAGTCTACATGGTACGCATGACATTCAGCTTGATGGAATAGCTTGAATCAAGTAAGAGAACAGATGCAGGGAAAAAAAAATCCCATAGGCTACTGTTAATCTTGCAGCAGCACTGATGATGTTGATGTTTGCTCTTTTATCTCATCTCTCTTTCTTTCAGGAAGTACCACATAGAACACTAGCTTGGTTTTTTGTTATTCATATTTTCAGAGATTTTCAATAGTTTTCAATTCACAATAGAGATCTAATCACTGGAAACCAGTAATCTATAGAAACAGGCCAGTTCAAATCCATTTATTTTAGTTCAAGTTACTTGCCTAATTCTTGCTGGCAACAGCCCAGAAAAGAAAGAGAAAATGGTGTCAGAAATAATAATAATGAGCAAGGAAATACTAGGGTAAGATTTATAGAAGTGAATCTTACAAAAGATTCTTAAAGTGAATATAAAAATCAAAACAGAGACTTTTGTGGTTAATGGACACAAGACTTAAAAAAATCTGGAGCTTTGCTGTTAGTTATGTCGACAGCAGCAAGAATGTTTTATGGAAAACAAAAATGGAAAGATACTTTACTTCCCATAATGGATGAATGGCTGGAAAAACTGATAGAATTAGCAGAAATAGCTAAATTAACAGCTCTAGTCAAAGAAAAGAACACATCCAACTTTATTTCCATTTGGAAATGGCTCCTGGATTTTGTGCTTAAGATGGAAAAAAAGAAACTTTGACTCTGGATTTTGCTGATTAGATAAGTTTGTTGTTATAAAAATGGCTAGTACATATTAAGTATATAAAAGTAAAAGTTTGACTGTAATGTTAGTATTTTATTCTACTGTGCTAAAAAGAGTGAGAAGTCAGTTCCTTTTTTCTTTTTTCCCATTCACCTACAATTCTTTCTCTTCCCTTTTGCTTCTTTCATTTTCCCACAATTTTCCTTTTTTGTGTTTTATATCTTGATAAGCTTAATAAAATTATTAATAACTAAAAATAATAAAAAAAGGTGGCTATAGGAGAAAAAATGGATATCTTTACTCATCTTTGGTTCCATTCATATCCTCAGCTCACCCATCATGCAGCTTACAACTTATTACTCAACAGGAATACAGCCCAATAGGAAAAACAAAGGCTTGATATTTGTCTTTTGTAGATAGAGAAGAATGTATATGTCCCAGTGAATGACCACAAGACATTAAAGAGAGGCAGGAAATTCTGCCTTGCAACTAAGTAGTCAATATCCTGGTTTTACAGTCCAGTTTTGGTAGCCACTGCATGTGTCACATTTAACCTTTGATATTTATTTTTATTTTTATTTTATTAAATTTATATACTGCCCTATTCCCGTAGGACTCAGGGCGGTTTACAGGGAGAGTTAAAAACAAACATACAAAAGTTAAAATCAGATTCAAATTAATTAAATCAAGTCCCCAATTTAAACTAAAACCCAATATAATTAAAACCCCTCAGCCTGGGGCAGACAGCTCAAAGAGCCAAGTTTTCAGGTCCCGGCGAAATGAGCGAAGGTCGGGGGCAGTCCTAAGTTCCATTGGGAGTTGGTTCCATAGGGCCGGCGTGCCCACAGAGAATGCTCTTCCCCTGGGAATAACCCGCCGGCATTCCTTAACCGGCGGTATCCTGAGAAGGCCCTCCCTCTGGGAGCGCACAGGACAAAGGGAGCTTGATGCTGGCAGCAGGTGTTCCCTCAGATAACCCGGACCCAAGCTATTTAGGGCTTTATAGGTCATTACCAGCACCTTGAATCTCACCCGAAGGGCAACCGGAAGCCAATGCAGCTCGCGGAGTAGAGGTTTTACATGGGAGTATCGGGAAACCCCCATCACAACTCGCGCGGCCGCATTCTGCATCAGTTGAAGCCTCCGATTGGTCCTCAAGGGCAGCCCCATGTAGAGAGCATTGCAGTAGTCTAAATGGGATGTCACGAGCGCATGAGTGACTATGCGTAGGGCATCTCGGTCCAGATAGGGTCACAACTGGCACACCACGCGAACCTGGGCAAAAGCCCCCCTGGTCACAGCTCTTATGTGGTCTTCAAAATTGAGCCATGAATCCAGGAGGATGCCCAGGTTGCGAGCCCTATCGACGGGGGGTAACACCTCACCCCCCCATCGTTAAAGATGGAATAGTCTGGTTGACCTGAGATGCCAGTATGCACAGCCACTCAGTCTTGACAGGATTGAGACGAAGCCTGTTTCTCCCCATCCAGGCAACGGGACATCACGGCGAGGGCATCACTGGGTTGGCTTGGGGTGGAGAAAAAAAGTTGGGTATCATCAGCATACTGATGATACCCCACCCCGAAACCACGAATGATCTCGCCCAGCGGCTTCATATAGATGTTGAACAGGAGGGGAGAGAGAACCGACCCCTGAGGAACTCCACAAACGAGAGGCCTCGGGGCGAACCTCTGCCCTCCCATCAACACCAATTGCGAGCGGCCCAGGAGATAGGAGGAGAACCACTGCAAAACAGTGCCTCCCACTCCCAACCCCCTGAGACGCCGCAGTAGGATACCATGGTCGATGGTATCGAAAGCCGCTGAGAGATCTAATAGGACTAGGACAGAGGAACAACCCCTGTCCCAAGCCCGCCAGAGATCATTCATCAGCACGACCAATGCTGTCTCTGTGCTGTGCCCGGGCCTGAAACCCAATTGGTACTGGTCCAGATAATCAGTTTCATCCAGGAACAGAGGAAGCTGATGCGCCACCAGATTCTCAACAACCTTCGCCAAAAAGCGAAGGTTGGAGACCGGGCGACAGTTATTTAAAACTGTTTATGGCCTCTCGGGCTGGTCACAGTCCAACTCATATCACAGGGTTGTGGTGGTGGTGAAAATAGGAGAAGGAAGGAGTATTATATATGTTAGCTGCCTTGAGTTATTTATAAAAATAATAAAGGCAACATAAAAAAAAATAAATTCCTGCTATTCTCATTTTCCTGGTCATAATATAGGCATTCTTAACTTACAACAGTTCATTCAGTAACCACTTGAAGTTACAACAGCACTGAAAGAAGTGACTTGTGACTGTTTTTCATATTTACAACCATTTCAACATCGGTCATGTGATCAAAATTCAGACGCTTGGCAACTGACTATTACTTAGAATAGTTGCAGAGTCCAGGGGTGATTTGATCACCTTTTTCAACATTCTGACAAGCAAAGTCAATAGGGAAGCCAGATTCACTTAAACAACGAAGTTACTAATTTAACAGCTGCAGTGATTCACTTAACAATTATGGCAAGAAAAGTCATAAAATGGGGCAAAGCTCCCTTAACAAATGTCTTGCTTAATAACAGAAATTTGGGCCTCAGTTGTGGTTGTAAGTCAAGGACTAGCTGTATAACGGAAAAAATATGTAGAAATTGCACTGTTAATGTTAAATAGCTATAGAAGTAATCTCCATTTGAGTGCTTACCTGCTTACCTGTTGCCATATCACCAGATTGGGTAAGAAATGGAAAAAAAAATTAGGTTGTTGTGCTCTCATCTTTTACTCACAGTCAAAGTGACTTCAGGGCATGTGTTTTTATATCACTTTTATACTTCCATGCTTTGGGCTCTGCAGTCCATTTCAGACAGAGTGCCTTGATCAGACTAATCCTTCAACTCCATCAATGCTTACTACTCATTCTATTCTTCTTTTACCAGCACTGCTGAAAGAGCACGATGTTTACGGTCTTTCCTTGTGTATCTATATATACAGCATTTTTTTAAAAAAATTATGATTTTTCTTTTCCTAAGTAGCTAGTTTTCATTCTCTATTTAGTTTTTTCTGTTTTTAATAAGTTCAGGGTACAGCATTTTACCATTTTTTCAAGCACCCATGGTAGAAGCTCCCTACTCATCTGTATTCCCAAATGATTGTTTTGCCTTTCCCCAAAATTGGTAAGTGACCACATTCTGCATTGTCAGAAAGAATAATAATTGACAGGATTCTGGCACTCAAATAAAACTGAATTGTTTTCAGAGATCTTTTTTTAAAAAACATAGCTTGCATTTTACACAATCCCTTATGCTGATAAAATTATCTGCATATTGGGAGAAATCCAGCCATTCTAAATCTATACCTCATTCACTATGGAGGAGGAGATGTGTATTTTCATCAAACAAAAGTTTAAGTATATCTTTTATCCAAACTGGGCTCATTACTCTGTCAGCTCAACTCACCTCACAGAATTGTTGTTGTGGAGAAATTAGGATGAGGAAAGTGTGCTGGATATGTTTGCCACCTTGAGTTATTTGTAAAAATAATAAATATAGAAATTAGACATTTGTGTGGGGGGGGGGAGCAGAAAAAGATTTAAAACTTAGAAAGTCTTCTTTCTGGATGTCCTAGTGTTGTTCAAATGACTTGAATTTGCCGACAGACTTTCACTGAGCTGTTTTTAGAATCTCTTTAATAATTCAGCTCTAGCAATTGTGTTCAACAGTCAGAACAAGCAGGGAAAATAGCAGCTGAAAGAACTGGTGTAGCGGGGTAATAATTTAAATCAACATGCATTATACTGCATCCCTCTTTTTGAAAGGTGAAATACTACTGCATGCTGGGTACCTGGAGATATTGGAAGGGGGGGGGGAAATACCTGTGTATTGTGGTATAAAGAAAAATCAACAAATGGAGACCAGGAAATGTTAAGTTAGATTAATTGTTATTTTAAAATGGTAATTTGTTGGTATCCATTACTCTGGCATTGGTTGAGAAAGATATTTTTCAACATTTCATCAAAAATAATATTTAGGAAGGCATTGATCTCAGAATTATTCTTGGCATTTTCTTCAGTTTAAGTATGTGTTATTTGAGCTATTTGATTCAGATGCTATTGCTCCTTCTAAAGTTACACACTGACAGGAAATTATATAGAAGAATTTACCTGTGAGCCCTAAAACAGATATTCTTCTTTCATAGGAAGTTGATTAAATTGATTTACATGATCTCTTGAAGATAAACTTGACTATTTTGTCCTTATAAAACAGTGAATAGTTAATATAAACAGCATGAATTTAGTTTCCTGTGATCTTAAAATAATATTATTACTACAATAACTTTTTAAAATATTTCTGGACATTTAAGAATATGTTTAATGAGAGTTTATTGAAATCACGTTGCAGTGGAAGATGCAGCTCAGGAGATAATCATTTACTCATGGGGGTCGGACTTGTTTTTGTTCTGTATTATACTGAAATCAACAAGATTGTTAATTTCATTTTGATTCTATTGCTCTGTGTAAAAGATGTTTATATTCTTCTTGACTACTTTTAGATTTGAAATCTGTAAAGAGGACAAGATTTGCAGGCATGAAATGTTGTTAAAAGAATTATATACTATGAGAAGGAAAAAACCCACACCAGATTTGCAGCAATGGATTGTATGTATGTGTATACCCATGCATGCATGCATGCATGCATGCATACATATATACATACATACCTTTATTCCCAAGAATACCCAGAATTACAACTGTATGTCAACCAATACATGAAACTGGAATGTCACTTACACCACAAAGCACAAATGCTGATATGAGACATGGATAAACTAATTAAGTCAACCAAGACTCAATGGAGAAGTACCATCAGACAGTATGCTAGAACATGCCAATAGAGCCCTCACAACAATCCCTTCTATTCCCATAAATCAAACCGATGAACCAGTTTATACTACAGCCACTGTAATATTGGAAATATTACATGATCAAGAAGATAGCAGTACATATACCCACATTAAGACCCTGGAAAATGAAGTTAGAAACACTATATTTTGTACCAACTATAGCTTCTGAATGGTCTTCAAGGGCAATCCCACATGGAAGACATTTCAATAGTCCAATCATGAAATAACCAGAGCATGCGTGACTGTAATTTTTTAAGAATAGCACGAAAGTAATGAATGAATGAAAATCAAAGCAATTGCCACTGAAAAATTCCATAATATTATTGGGAAAGTTTGCAAGATTCTTAGTCAGTAATATTACAGCTCTCCTCATTTCTCTGGCAAAATATTTATGTATTATTTACTTACATTCTTAAAAAAGAAAGGCTGTCAGAGTAAAATATTATTAAAAGGAAATCCTCTTTGCTGTAATACATACTGTACAGTCTGAAAAACATAAGAGGGCAATTAGGAAATAAACCTTTTGGGATGTTTTTGATTACTCCCCTTATAGCCCAGATTTGGCGCCAAGCAACTACTAAGGAATTTCAAACCTTGTAAGATGTTATGACGTGCCTCAATTTTAATGGCAATTATGTCAAAAAGTAAAGCAATACTGTAGTTTTCTAACATGTATAATAATAGTTCTATATCTGCGAGTGACTGTCATTGATAACCAAATAGAGGTTTATTTTCGAATTGCCCTCATAACTCAGAAGACTGGAGACTGTAGAGAAAGTGAAAATTAAAGTACTCAGGAAACAGATTTTAATGTTACATAATACCAGATAGATACTGCCTGCTCTCATTTTGCCTCATTTTTCTTATCTGTAGAATGCAGGTAGACATTTACTGTATTTACAACATTATAATTTGCAACTATCGTATTTAAACTAATTTGTCACTAATATAGAAGATGTGAACATACTCTGTTCCAGCAAAGTGTCTAATAGAAGTTAATGGTGGTGAATATGCAAATGAAATGCATTATTAGCTTTATGAGGCAAATGGAAACTCTAAATGAAGTGTTTTATTTGATTGGTTAAGCAAGACAAGTTGATAAGGTTTATTCCATCATGTTGTCACAAGTCTCATTAACTTTCTTGAAGGCACTGTGAAAAATAAGAAAAAAAAATTGTGGAGAATACAAGGTCCCTAAAGATGATAAACAGTAATAAAAATATTTACAGTCTATGAAGTGGGTGGAAGATAAATTGCAGAATAAATGATAAATGAATAAATAAATAAATTCCAGTAAAACAAGGATTTCTATATAGAGATACCATTATCTAATAAGGTAAAAGTGCTATAATAAGTGTAGCCTATCTCATAATTTCTCTTTAAGAACAAGATAGAATAAAATCATTTTTCTAAATGCATTTAACTGCATTTTAGGCATAAACTGCTTTTACACTCAACAATTACAAAGAATCTCAGTTTGAATGTATTTGGATTAGGCTGCAATCCATTTCCTGCCAAAAAATGTTTGTGCTTTTTGTCCCCAAAGGTCCTGTTTGCTGCAAAAAGTACTTTCTACCACAGAGAAAATTTTTGTCAGGAAGATGCCATAAGCCCTTAGTACTGATCTGAAACCCACATCAGATTGTTAAATCGTTCCAAAATGATGGTTTGTTGATGTTGTTGATTTCACTTAAAGACCTGGTGTCACATTCCCATCCCAAAGAATACAGTAAAAATTAAGTACTTTCCAGTGTGCTGCTTTACTTACATTGCCTAATGGTTAGAGTTGCACATCCAACTATAACATCAAATATGAATGAGTTTATATTGGCTACTTGAGGACTATGTAAAGTCCAGCCAACTTGCTTCACAGCTATACTTTACTGCTGAAAGTTCTCCAATTCGTCTTATCCAGGATATAGTCCAGGCAACATACTCCAAGTTATAGAGTATGAAATAACATTATTAAAATTCCATACTGTTACTACTTAATACACACACACACACACACAGAGAGAGAGAGAGAGAGAGAGAGA
>JAKJMR010011112.1:0-16086 GCA_024449315.1 Daboia siamensis | reverse complement strand
AAGTGGCATTTTACAAAGTCAGCTTATTGCCCCCAACAATCTGGGTCCTCATTTTACCTATCTCGGAAGGATGGAAGGCTGAGTCAACCTTGAGCCTGGTGGGACGCAAACCTGTATTAATTGCAGGCAGCTGGTGTTACTTAAGGAGGCATTAGCCCACTGCTCCACCAAGGCTTCAAGTGCCTTCCAAGCTTATTATTCTATGTGCTATGTTCTCCTATAGAAATCTTAGAGAATGATTGTGAGGCAAAACAGAAGGAGAAAGCACTACACCCCTCACCTTGAACAGCAAGATGAGTGGCATATAAATTTAATAAATAAATGTATAAAACTTTGAGCTCCCCAGTGAAAGGCACAATCTAACCTAATAAATAAATAAATGAATAAATAAATATATCCATATAGTTTGCCTGTGGCCGTCTTTTATATTTATATCTCTTTATTGAGATGTGGTAAATTGTTTGCAACCAATATATTTTCAGATTTTAGCAATCTTCTGGATGAGAATAAACAATAGGTAAGAATCGTGATCTAGAGGACCATGGGATATGATGAAATGATTATTTTTAATTAATTGGCAATAAATGCAGAACAAAATATGATCAAGGAATAATTCAAGCAAATTGTAAACATCTGGACAAATATTTTAAGTCTCAAGAAATACTCAGATCCTACTCAAAGAGACTTCTGATGAAACCTAATGATGAGTCCTAACGTAATAAGAAAGAACAATTATAAGTAGATAAAAATCTTGATATCATTACTTGTTAATGTAATGTAATACGTGGTTATGAATTAATGACTAAAATCAGGTGTTATAGATTAAGTTTTTCATAATCACTCTATCATTTTTAAAATATTTTTTATTACACAGGACAATATCTACTTAATGAGCATCAGAAGTTCCTCTCCATCCCAGATGGTTTAGAATGCTTTGATGTGGAAATCTAAAAGTTAGTGATGGGGAATTATTTCAAAATAGCCAAAATAATACATTCAACAATTTGAACTAGCAATGGTATCTTGCAGCCTTTGGCTGATCTCAGAAAGCAAACTCAAAGTAGAATATTATGTGAACTACCTGATCAAAAAATCCCAAGGATACAGGGATACAGGATACAATCTGGAATCTTAGTCATTGAACAACGCAATGGTTAAGCAAAATATCATGTGACTACTTTGCTCAATGACTGCAATCCTTGTTTTTCTAGTTGCAGTCATTAAATGGACCACTGGAAAGAGCACCTAGTCCTCCCAGGCATGGTAAGACAGGGAGAAGGGAGAAGACCCACATCTCCCACCATACCCTGAAGACCTGGGCACTCTCCCTGTTCCACCAGGGGGAATGATCACAAGACTGCTGGTGTTTGCTAGCATTTTTGCCAGATTTGAGGTCTGTTCCTTCAGCGTAGTAAGGGATTTCCATTTCTGAGCCTTCTGAAGGGAAGGAGAAAATGTTAGTGAATGCCAGCCTTCTGAGCATTTCATACTGCTGGCATTTATTAGCACTTCATCTTTGGAGAGTAGGGGAAAGTTCTAGTAAATGCTATTGTTCTGAAAGGCACAGACTGCTAGTTTTCACCATCATTTTCTCTAAATTTGAGATCTTTTTCTTTATCATTTGGAAGGATTTTACTTCCTTGCAAGGAGAAGAAGGTTAATCCCTCAGCACACTGGGGAGCAGATCGCAAAGCCAAAGTCCTCTCCACTTGCAACCTTTTCTGTTGGCTTCCCCATTTGTCTTTCTGGGGAAGCTGGCAAAAAAAAATTGAAAATGGCAATCACTTGGGAACTGGTCTTAAATGCAAATAGATTGCCAAGAACCAAAACAAATGTGGTCATGTGACTTGAAGGGAAAGAATGATGTTTTACCACAGCCAGAGGTGCTTTCCAAATGATTGGGTCAGATTACATGTGCAAATAGATTATTAAGAATGGCAAACAAATACATCTTGGTTACAGCTATGAGTTGTAATCACAACAACTTATTTTGAAATGTCTATCCATTTTGAACCATTAATAGTTATTCTAAAAGTTTTAGAGTAAATATTTGATGAACAATTAGGAACTGCTAATCAAGTATTAAGAGACATATTTGATGCCAACAAGACCAAAGAATCACAAAACAATACAATCACCAATTAAAAGATATATGCCTAGAAACTGTGCAGGAAAAGAGACTGCAATCTGTTTTGTCTGATACATTTCACATTTTTATAAGAATGGCTATAAATGAGAGTAACTTACAATTTTAGAATATATCCAAAATTGCCATTGTAATGACTTTTCAGAGTGGCATATCCAATAGTTTTAGAACTTTAAATACTATATTTTAATTAATATTAGATCAAACCACAAGTCAAATAAAATTACTATCTCATATTGGAAAAATAATAAAAAGTCTCATGGCAAAAAATACATAGCAAGTTCATTTCTAAAGCAAAATTTGAATCCCCATCTCCCAGTGTTAGTTTAGTGCACAACGAACATCTATCTGTCTATGACTGGTAGTCTTATGAGGTTCAATTCTCAATATGGAAGGAGATATGACAATAAAATATACCTTGACAACTTTTGTTCTACTTTATTCAATAATTTTCTGTTCTTAGTAACATCTATACTGTCTATAATGATTTTAGTATAATTAAAAACAATGATGAAATAGCTACATTGCTTTGCATTCATACTCAGTCAGAGACTGGATAATAAATATAACAACATCATGATACCAAAGTGAAATTAGATTGCATTACACAATGACATAGCTGAATGTATATGAAGCAGCTGATGGTGCCAACAACCAGTTGCCAATGTTACAGCTTTTGAATAAATCTCAAATGAAATAAGGTCTTAATTAGACCTAGAAAGAATATTGTGTTGAGAACACATTTCCTCCAAAAGTCCTGTAGGCTCACAAATATCATTTATATAATAAAGGGAAATTGGTTTGAGATAAATCAATTGTAGCCAAGCATGATGAATAATGGCAAATAGTAATAAAATTGGACATTTAAATTGTTCAACCCCAACTTCACTGTGTTTCATCTATTGGTTAGTGCAAGGCTACGTTGGCCAGGTACTTGTACATAGGAATGAGACATTTTTATTGCAACATCTTGAAATGAAGATAATTTGCTAAGGGGAAAACATGGACATTACAGATCTTTTTCCAGAAAAAAAAACCCTGCTGTTGATGGAAGGATATATATATATGCCATATCATTACATACATATGTAATGATAAATTACATTAGCGCCATTCTTTCTTCATCCTGTAAATGACAGCAGAGAAGCAAAAGGTAAGCTGCATGCTACTCTGTCACTTCCAGAGCATAGCTGCAATGGGCTGCTTCTCACTAGCAGCAGCCTTAAAACTGGAATGAAACTGCAATTCTTACATTAGAGCCACCCACAGCTAACCACAGTAATGACAAGAGGTACATTATGATAATGGAGGCAAGCATTACCCTTCATACTGCAACACTGTACAGAATAATAAGGATTTACTACCTTGGTTGCTTATTCTTCATGGAAAAATTACAGCACTCCTATGAGCGGAATGGTTTAATGGTTCAAGATCCTAATCACAAGGATCAAAAGTAGGGACACATAATGACTTTGATGTGGCTGTTTGGGCTGAGAATCTCTGTGTCTGATTATCTTGTCTTGGTGATGATGATTCTTTGTTAAGCACATAGAGATTAATTGTCCTGTGGGAAAAGGAGGTATCCATTATTGTAGTTGTCCATTAAATATGTCATGGGGATTTACATCACTTGAATAATGTAAATTATGCAAATTCTGTCATTTTATGTCATTTTCCTGGTGACATCATAAAGTAAATTTATGCAAATGTTGTAGCTTGCATAATGGATCATTATGCAAATGACATATATTACCAGACAAACTTGAGTAGAGTATGCAAGATCTGTACTGTTAAAATACATAAATTGAGATTTCACAATATTGCTCTATATGCAAATATAGGTTTGCCTATCTACTTTGCTATATGTACCACTATTTAAAATGGCTTTCATACTGAGAAATAATAATGTATTAAAATTCAGACTGCACATCATAAACTGTGAATGCTTTTGCCCATTATCTCACTGCAGTAGTACATTTGTGAAAGTAAAAAAATTCAAATGTATTTGCACACACAACAAAGACTTGCATAGCACAAAGAATAGTGAAAAGTGATATTGAACATTGAAATACATCACTGGTATAATAAATTATTGCAATATAGCACACAGAAGCAACAGAGAACTGAACTGAAAACTGAATGCAACTGAAATCTATTTTAAGAAATATTTTTTTTAAAAAATGGGTCAAATTGATGAGGAGAAACTCCGGAGATATGTGAATCAATCAAAACATGATTCAATTTCAGAATTCAAAAAGAACATTTGATGGAAACCAATTCGATATTTGAGATTTGATTCAATAAAAGTTGAAGACTTTATTCATATAAATGTATAAATTCATAATGTAGAAAAATATAATACACATTAAAGTATCAAAAAGTCTGAAGCTGCTTAGTTACTTTATTTTGAAAAATTGAATAAAATATTAGAAAAGATTAGGTAAATTCTTTCAATCATGAAAAGTTTTGGCCAATAGTTTCAAGGATGTCAGTAGCATGCATGAGTTGGGGCAGGCAAGCAGGCGGTCAGAACACAGCAAGAAATACAATCACATTGTGAGGCAAGTTCTTTTTTTTTTTTATGTACATAGAAATGTCACACATGTGCCCCAAAAGGGGCAGAGCTTGCAGCACACATACAAGCACTATTCTAACAAAAACATAGAGATTCTGCACATGATGCTCAAAATATCATTTCAATAAATTTGAAATATTTCTTCTGCAGTTTGTAAAAGGCAGACAATAGGACAGTACAGCAACATCTGAAGTCTTCCCTGCTCTTCACCGCCATTATAACATGCACTGTTTTGATTGTGTCTCTGGTTTCTTTTTCAAGCTCACCCTCAGCCTTTTGATTAGATAGGCTCTAATTTACATTTATGGATCTAATTTACATTTGTGGCCAAATAGTGCCCTCCTTTGTGATTTTGTAGAGTAATCTAGTCTTCTACTGTTTCCAATATTAGGTTTTATACCGTTTAATATACAGAGCAACATCTTCCTAACATCTTACTATTCCCTGTATTTGTATTTAGGAATAATAGTAGCTCATTGATTCTAAGTCTCTATTTTCTTCCACATTCAAGCTCTAATTCTCTGTCTTTGCAAGTGTCATAGAAACACTTTTTCAAATGGTGTTGCCATATGTAATATTTACAGCCATTTAGCAACTTTTCAGGTCATATCATTTCCACCACTCACCCAATTCTACTGTTGTCCCTGCTATAGTATTGTGTAAAATATATACATTGCCCCAAACTAGATGTTGCCTACCAACCTTTTTTTCCTCCCTGGGATCAGTTAAAATATGGTTTAACATTCTGTAGGGGAATGCTACTCTTCATAGCCTATTTCCATTTCAGTGCAAATGGAGAACATCTTTGAGATGCAGATTCAGTTTGACCCTCACTACAAAGGTAAATTCCTCTGCTGACACCACCATATCTTTTACATTTTGAACTTTCCAAGGTCTGCCTAGCCAACACTAAGTATGGAACAATACTGAGTAAGGAATAGAGAGCGTGTTTTTCTTTCTTTTTTATATTTTTATTAAAAGTTTTAAAAACAAAGGTAAAAACTAATGCAAACTAATATAAAGTAAGGAAGAAAAAAGAAATAAAATAGAAACCCTAAAGTGCAAGAAAGAAAGAAAAAGAAAAATAGAAAAAATATACAAAGAAGCAGCTTTCAATCTTTGTATAACAATTATAAGTACAATAGCACATTTACATATTTTACTTACATTGTGAATCATTTCTTTCTATTATCCTGAGATTTATAAGTTTCAGACTGCTGGCTAGCAGCTTAAATTTAGTTTCTAATACTAGCCAACTACATTTCCTAATGACATTTGTATCACTGCATGTAATGATTAGGGCATTTTCCAGAATTATCCTGAAGCTCATCTGGATAGTGTGACCTTTGTTCTAGCAATCTGCAACTCATCATCCAATGTACATAATCACTACAAACATATCTCTTGCTTTTCTAATTATCAAACTGCCCACACCTTCACACATCTGAAGTATATTCTGGCTATGAAAGAAAATGGCTCAATGATCTCTCTCATTAGAACATCTTCTTTTATTCATGAAATGATATTTTCCTTTCTGGAGAATCTCTTTCTCCCTGACAACAAGGAGGTACCATCCTGACAATGGAACAAACCTCATATTCTTCTGCATATCTCTTCTGCCAGAGAATGAGCTGTTCCCTGAAATCTAGCAGCACATTGCTCCAAAGATAATTTTGTGTCCATCTGTTATGTATTGAATATATATGAAGTTGTGTTAATTCCTGCTAAAGTGAAACTAACTTAATTCCAACTGCTTGTCAAGCTAAAATGAAACTAACCTTTAGATGACCCTGACTGTTAATTCCACTGTTTTGGAGGGAAACTTTGAACATTCATATTTGGGCGGGTTTTTCAAGTATTGTGATTGGTTAAGGCCCTGTGGCCCCAGAGTATAAATTACAGGCAATTAAGTGCAGTTCTCCAGTTCTAGTTTGAGTCAATAAATAATGTTGTAACTATGCTGGTCTGCTCCTTGCCTACTAAAGCCCACTACTCAATACATCAATTTTACATTATCTGCAAATCTCCTTTCTCTTGTTGGCATTCTGTCCTCAATGTAGTATTGAGACAAAGGAGAGAACCTAATGGAATTTAAATTATTAGTTATGGATAGAAAAATCTATCATCAAATAATAAAACCATGTTATTCTTTACACAAACAGAACAATTCTTTGGATGTGCAGAAGAAAACAAAATGCTGTTTATTTTTTGATATTTCAATTTGGTTCAATGATTTAAAAAGCTCAGTTTTACCCATTTGTTTGACATTCCATTATTTTACTTTTGAGGCCTTGCATTGGTCAATTTATTTACTTGGCAGATCCAATTAATGATTTGTCATTCATCTGGAAACCTTTTTAAATAACATGATTGATCTTTTCTCATCTAGATTAAGCTTTTTTTCCATCAAAGAACAGTTCAGCTTGAGATGTGAAATGTTCTTGCAAGTGTGTGTGTGTGTGTGTGTGTGTGTGTGTGTGTGTGCATGTATTCCTATTGTTGTCTCATTTCATTCTAGTATGCCAAGAAAGTGTCTTCATAGACACTTTCATTTTGCTAAAATATATACTCCATGAGCATTATACATTATTAAGCCAATAGAATGGTGTATTTTTGGATCAAACCTTCCTATTTGATATATGCTACACATACATAGAAATTCAAGCTTAACTGTGATTAATAACCACCAAAGTTAAAAAAAACAACCTCAAAAACAATGGCCAAGCACAAGAAAGACAATTTTCATATAAATCTTAAAAATTAAGGCTTTAGAAAAAGAAAAGAGAAAAATTAAATCAAATACAATAAAATATTTCTGTAGTCAAAATCAAATAGAAATTGAGTAAAATAGGAGAGCAGTAAAATAAAATGGGGAAAAAACTTCATAATTCATCAAAAATAGAACGTCTTATACCTTCTTAGGGAAATTACTACAGATAAAACTTTTCTTGCTATGACATGTAGAATGGACCTCTTTTTCCTAATTAGACTATGATTCTATCAGTAAGTGGTAAAGGCATGTCCGCTTGTAAATTAATGTAGAGAGGACAACGGAAAAATGCATCTCTCAGTGAATGAGTAGAGAACTATTGCATCTTCTATTTAGTAGTTGAGGATAAAGTGTTAAAATGAACCCAGGAAAATGCTCTAAAAGACAATCACTGATGAATAATAGTTTACAGCTATAAAAATTTACAGTTTGGAATCCAGTACTGCAAATAGGATATAGCACCTTTATCTGTTCTGCTATGCAAATGTCGAAGATGCTTTGACAATTTCAGCTTTAGTTCTGTCTAAATCTAGGGGCAGCACAGAAGGCTGCAATAACATGTGTCAGTTGAGGGTTTTTTTAATTTCCCTTTGATCCAAAAGTCATCAAGGAAATTAATAGGGCCAATAAGCTATTAAAAAGTCTGGAACCAAACTAGTAAGAGACTTGTCTATGGAGGTTCTCAGTCATCAAGGTATGGTTGTTCCAAAAGTGCTTTTTTCAGGAGGCAACTGAACTTTCTTGTGGGTTTTTTCTGAACACATTTTGCTTCTCATCCAAGAAGTTTCTTCAGCTCTGACTAAATGGTGGTGAGTGGAAGGATTTATGTCACTCTGCATAAATCCTTCCACTCCCCAATATCTAGTCAGAGCTAAAGAAGCTTCTTGGATGAGAAGTGAAACATCTTCAAAAAACACACAAAAAAGTCCACTTGCCTCCTGAAAAATGCACCTTTGGGATAGTAGGGGACTTGGCATATGCATGGCAATTTCCAGGAAGATTAAAGCATTTGAAATGTAGCATGGACCTCAGAAGCATGCTTGTGAGAACCTAGTTTGAATTATGTCTTTGAAGCATGTTAAGTGCATATCTGTGCACCATACAATCTTTGAGAATAGCTGCTCCTTTGAAAAGCTTCATGGCAACAGTTTGCACTGCACCTCTTTGAAGTGAAAAAAGCCCAAATATTATTGTTGGCTTTGGCAGAAAGGATTTTAATTTATTCCTACAAAACTCTGCAGGCTTGAAAAATTACACCAAAGTATCTGAAAGTTTCAACTTGTTTTATTTATTTCCAATTTGTGAATTGTGTTTGTGATGAGTAGACAGAGAAAACCATAATTTTATTCATACAGAGTTTGATTGATAGCCCATTGTCTTAGAGAATTCTACTAAGTGCTTCAGTCTTCTCCTGAGGTCAACATATGTAAGTAAAAAAAGGCTGTTTCATCAGCAAACCACAATACTGCTAAATGCTTCTCACTAAGCTTAGAAGTGTGGAATTACCACTGAATTCAACCAAATATTAAACAACTAGAATAGAATTTATCACTTTTAATAGATTGGAACATCTGCAATAAAGTGGCAGCTCTATCATATTTAACTTGAGTAATCTGTATTTTAATAGAGTGTCCTTATTAGGAAGGGCAACCATTGATAATAGATGTGAGGCAGAGCTTCCACTGGAGTCTGCCCCTTGAAATAGAACTGAAGATCAGAGTGATTTGTCTCTGAGTTCCTTAACTATTTAGTGAAGAGGAAGTAGGATATCACACAGATAAAAATCAGTTTTCCACATTTGGCAGCAACTGGCAAATGTCCAGTTATCACAATAGCATGTGCATCTCTTGCTGCTATATAAATTCAGCATTTGACTATTTTTTTTTACATTTATAACTTTTTGATCAAACAGATGGAGTCAAAATGGCTATCTCTGAACTATTATAGGAACTGGACCTTTTGTAATCTCTGTGTCTCTTTAGAAATGCACAAAGTACAGGGAGCAAATAGGAAGTACTAAAAGCTTTAATAGAGGAAGAAAATATAATTTAGTAGGTATTACTGAAAATTAAAATTAAAATTAAAATTAAATAATTAAACCAAATGTAAGAACAGAAAAGTATAATTTATACAAAAGGAATAGGGGTGGAAAAATGGCTTTATATTAATTACGCCAAATCAACTTCCCCTGCTTTCACTAATAAAATGATCAGCTTACTTACCAATAGGGATATAAGAGAAAACTGGTGTATACTTTGTTACAAAACAAGCCCTCAACAAAAACTTTAAACTTTGTTTTGAAAATATAATAGAATAAATGCTAGTTTCACAGTAGGGCAACAGTGATAGGAATTTACCTTTGGGAAATCCAGAACCTTCAAAAATATTGGCAACTCCAGAAATATTTCAGAAGTTTTTATCCTTTTGATTGCTTGGGACATTATGAATAAAGATATAGAGCAAGGAATTCCCTAATTGTTCTTCTTTGAGTCAGCAGAAAATTATAATAACATAGCATTTGTTGTCCCTATTGGCACTTTTTTTTCAGTTGATTATGTGCAATCAAGTTAGTGCCAACTTTTAGCAACCTCATAGGTCTTCCTATGAAGTGCCCACGACTGCTGTAATTGAGCCCATTTGTCTTATCAATCCTTACTCAGTCTTTATTGTCTCTGTGCCCAGGCCCCTGACATCCTTCCAAGGTAATGGGTGATAAAGCTTAACAAAGTTTATAAACTTCAAGGCTATCTCTAGATGGTATCAGAAAGACTAGGGGGAGTATTATTAATATCTATAAAGTTGTCAACAAATTAAGGCTGTTTCCCAAATGGCCAAGGACACAATGAAGATAATGTCATGGGCACAAAGAGAAAATAAATATTCCCAAAGCATTTGTCATAGTGGAGAAAAATGTGAACATGATCCATGTCTCTGCTCTGTTTTCTCCTGATTCTGAAAGTGATAGGTTTTCTCCTTCATCTTATTCCATCACAAGAATGGAAAATTCATAGATGTGGGCTTTATGTTGGCATATCACATGTACTTAAGCATCTTTCTTTAGATACTGTTGATCTATGACTGACTAAAAATTTCTGATTCTGATTCCTGAGATCTTCTTAATAACTTCTTATTATTCATCTCTGTGCTTTGCTAAATAGTGACATTAGTAAATAAACTGGAAGATTTCAACCATAGAATCATAGGACTGGAATAGACGTTGGAGCTCTTCTACTCCAACCCCCAGCCCACGGCAGGAATCCTTATACTATTACAGTCAAATGAATGTCCTTTCTTTTTTTTAAACTCCAGTTATGGAATATCCACAACTCCGGGAGGCTAGCTGTTTCCTTAGTTAATTGCTCTCATTGTCAGGAAATTTCACTTTAGTTCCAGGTATTATCTCTCTTCAATGAGGTTTCACTCACTGCTTCTTGCCGTGTCTTCAGGAGCTTTGAGAACAAATCTACTGTATCCTGTCTGTGATTGTCCTTCAAGGACTAGACGATAACTGTCACATCACCCCTAATCCTTCCCTTCATTAGGCTAAGCATCCCTAATTCCTTTAGGGCATGGGTCAGCAACCCACGGCTCTGGAGCTGCATGTGGCTCTTTCAGCCTTCTCCTACAGCTCCCAGTCCTCTTCTGCCATTTGCAGAGAGAGAGAGAGAGAGAGAGAGAGAGAGAGAGAGAGGCACTTGTGCTTCCCTCTTTCTCTCTCTCTCTTTCTCTGTGTGTGTGTGTGTTTGCATAAAAAAGAGAGTGACCTCATGCTGTTCTTGAAGAAGCTGACAAGCTTATTGGGCGGGGCTCTCCTGCCTTTGCTGCATCTTCTCTTGTGTGTGCGCGTGTGTGTGCGTGTGAGTTTTGCGGCTCCTAGTGTTTTTTTTTTCCTCTGGGAAACGGGTCCAAGTGGCTCTTTAAGTGTTTAACAGCCCATGGATAAAAGCTGTTCTTCAGCCTGTTGGTATGGCTGGCTGTACTCCTATATCTCCTACCCAATGATAGGAGAGTAAAGAGGTACCGACCAAGTTGTGAGTCGTTCCTAAGAATTTTTCTCACTCTTCCAAGGTAGCGAGCCCTGGCGATATCATCCAGTGGTGTCAGGGGACAGCCCACAATGTCTTGTGCTGTGCTCACCACAGACGTTAATGCAACAGATCTGTAGTCATTCAGGCACTCAACTGATCCACTAATTTGGTCACTTCAAAAAGAGCAATAAGGTTGATTTACTTTTTAGGATGTACAATGCATAATTTTCAGAATGCAGGAATGGAATTAATGGTAAGGGCATTTCCATACCACACAACTTGCACACTATATACCACACCACAGTAGTAAATAACCCCCTCCATCTTCTACTTCATATGAAAAGGAAAGAAATGTGAAAGCTCAAACAGCCTATAACATTACATACCAGACCCTGCCTTGCACAATAGAAAAGAGAGAAAAAAAACATTTTGTCAACATTCCTTTTAAAGAACTAGTAAGATAGCTAAAAGTCCTTTGTTGAGAAGGATATTGAACAGAGAGTTCCCTCCAGTGGAGAAACTGATTGGTCTCTAGTCCAAGAGTTTTACAACTGTAAAACAATATACTGTTCTGATGTTGTTGCTGTTGTTGGATTTGGAGATTTTGGGATTTGTGTGTGTGCGTGTGTGTGTGTGCAATTTGTATTAAACTGACTAAGCAAATGAACTTAGCCAAGACTGTGGGATGTCTTGTGTGTTTTCCTCTCTCTGTGTTAAATCACAATTTCTTCCATTGGTAGATTCTTTCATTTTCTGAAAATTCTTATGTTGTGAGATTAACGTAAAGATATATCCATTTATATCATCAAAGTTGTTTTTAATTTCATTGTGGTGTAGTCATTTTTGTTTGGATTAGTTGCAACATAGCGAGCATTTCCTTCTGGTAAGTATTTGGTTTTTCTTGACAAGTTCTTTTTGCAAGTTCCCGAGGTTCCATGATAGCTAAAATTCATTTTTCTTTCTTCCTCTGAAAACAGCTTTAAAGTCACGGTCAATAGGTGTTTATCCTCCAAGGTCAGTTAAGGTGTTTTTTTGTTTTTTTTTTTACAATTATAGTCTTTGCTTAATGTGGCTGGCCCAGAATGTTTTATTTAGCTCTTTTTAAAGATCAAAGAAGTAGGTTATCTCATTTTGGGCATCCTGCCAATACTTATAACAAAGCAGCTAGTTATATATTCTCTTTCACCATTAGATGTCAGCAACAGTATATTTCTGTCCCTCTTAATATAATTCGCCGCTTCTTTCCATGGAAGAGTGGGGCAAAGCTCCCCCTCCTTTTCACTTTTGGAGGCTTTTTTGCTTCTTGGGTTATCTTTTCAAAAAATTCAGGATATAAAGTAAGAGAGTGAAGATCAAATTTTTCACCCAGTTTCAGCATGCTGTTCACTGATGTTCTGATGAGTACTTGTGGACTTCAGCTGCAAGTAGCTTGGGCTGGTTACCAAGGTGGGGCCAGCCTTTCTCTTGTCAGGTTAGAGGGAATTCCCAGATCAAATAAGATGACTGCCATCGTTCCCAGATCACTGGGACACCCCTTTTTCTTTGCTGCCTCTTCGGGGTGGCTTTAGACCCATTTAGGGTTCCCTGGCAGGATGAAAAGAGAGCGGGAAGTGGAGCTTCACAATCCTGCGCCTGTGCTTGTTGTTAACTGCGAAGTCGTGTCCGACCCATCGTGACCCTATGGACAACATTCCTCCAGGCCTTCCTGTCCTCCACCATCCTCTGGAGTCCATCCAAGCTCATGCCTACTGCTTCAGTGACTCCATCCAGCCACCTCATTCTCTGTCGTCCCCTTCTTCTATTGCCCTCGATCTTTCCCAGTATTAGGCTCTTCTCCAGTGAGTCCTTCTTTCTCATTAGGTGGCCAAAGTATTTGAGTTTTAGCTTCAGGATCTGGCCTTCTAAAGAGCAGTCAGGACTGATCTCCTCTAGGACTGACCGGTTTGATCGCCTTGCAGTCCAAGGGACTCGCAGGAGTCTTCTCCAGCACCAGAGTTCAAAGGCCTCAATTCTTTGGCGCTCAGCCTTTTTTATGGTCCAACTTTCACTGCCATACATTGCAACTGGGAAGACCATAGCCTTGACTATACGTACTTTTGTTGACAGGGTGATGTCTCTGCTTTTTAGTGTGCTGTCTAGATTTGGCATGGCTTTCCTCCCCAGGAGCAAGCGTCTTTTAATTTCTTGGCTACAGTCCCCATCTGCAGTGATCTTGGAGCCCAGGAAAATAAAATCTGTCACTACCTCCATTTCTTCCCCATCTATTTGCCAGGAATTGAGAGGGCCAGATGCCATGATCTTGGTTTTCTTAATGTTAAGTTTCAACCCAAGTTTGGCACTCTCCTTCTTCACCCGCAACAAGAGGCTCTTTAGTTCTTCTTCACTTTCTGCCATTAGAGTGGTGTCATCTGCGTATCTAAGGTTGTTGATATTTCTTCCGGCAATCTTAATTCCAGCTTTTGATTCATCTAGCCCAGCCTTTCTCATGATGTGTTCTACATATAAGTTAAATAGGCAGGGCGACAGTATACAGCCTTGCCGGACTCCTTTCCCAATTTTGAACCAATCAGTGGTTCCGTGTCCAGTTCTCACTGTTGCTTCTTGACCCGCATATAGGTTACTCAAGAGACAAATAAGATGGTCTGGTACTCCCATCTCTTTAAGAACTTGCCACAGTTTGTTATGATCCACACAATCAAAGGCTTTAGCATAGTCAATGAAGCAGAAGTAGATGTTTTTCTGGAACTCCCTAGCTTTCTCCATGATCCAGCGTATGTTGGCAATTTGATCTCTAGTTCCTCTGCCTCTTCGAAATCCTGCCTGTACTTCTGGTAGTTCTCGATCCACATACTGCTGAAGTCTAGCTTGTAGGATTTTAAGCATGACTTTACTAGCATGAGAAATGAGTGCAATGGTGTGATAGTTTGAACATTCTTTGGCACTGCCTTTCTTTGGAATTGGAATGTAAACTGATCTTTTCCAATCCTGTGGCCACTGTTGAGTTTTCCAAATTTGCTGGCAAATTGAGTGTAGCACTTTTACTGCATTGTCATTTAAGATTTTGAATAGCTCAGCTGGAATACTGTCACCTCCACTAGCTTTGTTGTTGCTCAGTTTTTCTAAGGCCCACTTCACTTCACATTCTAGGATTTCTGGCTCGAGGTCAGTGACCACCTCACTGTGATTATCAGGGACGTTAAGCTCATTCTTGTATAGTTCTTCTGTGTAATTTTGCCATCTCTTCTTAATCTCTTCTGCCTCTGTTAGGTCCCTGCCATTTTGGTCCTTTATCATGCCCAGTTTTGCATGAAACGTTCCCTTCATTTCTCTAATTTTCTTGAAAAGATCTCTGGTCCTCCCTATTCTATTGTTTTCTTCTATTTCTTTGCACTGTTCATTTAAGAAGGCATTCTTATCTCTTCTAGCTATTCTCTGGAATTCTGCATTCAATTGGGCGTATCTTTCTTTTTCTCCCTTGCCTTTCGCTTCCCTCCTTTCCTCAGCTATTTGCAAAGCTTCCTCAGACAGCCATTTTGCTTTCTTGCATTTCTTTTTCTTTGGGATGGTTTTGGTTGCTACCTGTTGTACAATGTCGCGAACCTCTGTCCATAGTTCTTCAGGCACTCTGTCTATCAGATCTAATTCCTTAAATCTATTTGTCACCTCTACTGTATATTCAACAGGGATATGATTTAATTCATACCTGAGTGGCCTAGTGCTTTTCCCTACTTTCTTCAGTTTAAGCCTAAACTTTGCAAGGAGAAGCTCATGGTCTGAGCCACAGTCAGCTCCTGGTCTTGTTTTTACTGACTGTATAGAGCTTCTCCATCTTTGGCTGCAGAGCATATAGTCAATCTGATTTCTGTGTTGACCGTCTGGTGATGTCCATGTGTAGAGCCGTCTCTTGGGTTGTTGGAAAAGAGTGTTTGCTATGACCATCGTATTCTCTTGACAGAATTCTATCAGCCTGTGCCCTGCTTCATTTTGCACTCCAAGGCCAAACTTGCCTTTTATTCCGGTTATCTTTTGGCTTCCTACTTTAGCATTCCAATCCCCCATGATGATAAGAACATCATTTTTTGGTGTTAGTTCTATAAGGTGCTGTAGGGCTTCATAGAACCGGTCAATTTCATCATCTTCAGCACTGGTGGTTGGGGCATAGACTTGGACTACTGTGATATTGAATGGTTTGCCTTGGATTCGAACTGAGATCATTCTGTCATTTTGAGGATTGTATCCCAGTATTGCTTTTCCTACTCTTTTATTGACTATGAAGGCTACTCCATTTCTTCTGAGGGATTCTTGCCCGCAGTAGTATACCTGATGGTCATCTGACTTAAATTCACCCATTCCTGTCCATTTTAGTTCGCTGATACCTAAGATGTCGATGTTTAGTCTTGTCATCTCTTGTTTGACCACGTCCAGCTTTCCTTGATTCATGGATCTTACATTCCAGGTTCCTATGGAGAGAAAATCTTTACAGCATCGGACTTTCCTTTCACCACCAGACACATCCACAGCTGAGCGTCCTTTCGGCTTTGGCCCAGTCGCTTCACTCTTTCTGGCG